>CM053785.1:329945508-330160508 GCA_028749045.1 Cupressus sempervirens
GATATGTGCCATTTCTTCTTGAAAGCTGGTGAGTCTTGTTCCTTCCAATTGAGAAAAATCTTATATTGGTATTTTTAATTTTGAATGAACTATAGAAGCTCCTATGTTGAATGTTGCAACTCATGTTGGTGCAAGTAATAGAGGGGGAGATAGAGAGGCCACTGCTACATTTTGAAGAGATTGACTAATGGCACCAATTAGACATGACTTTCTAGTGGTTGTTGTTCCTTTAATTATCATGAACAATGGCTCCACATTCTGATTTCTAAGATAGTGTGTCATAATAATGTCAACTTCCCTTTTATGTTTGTCACCAAGGGTCATGTAGTTGATGCATTGGGGAATTTCATCATATATTAGACAACCACGATTCTTCATATTAACTATAAAATTGATTGGTACAGTAGTGTACTCTTCTCCCTTATAATCAATAGACCAATTTGTACGTTTGTCAATTTCTCTTCTCCCCAACATGTCTATTTCTGAACACTCTATGTTTTGACCATGATACAACCTAGATATAATCTCCCATTTGTGTTCTATTGTATTTCTTTGAACATTTTCATTGTCTTCAGTTTCAGAATCACTTGGGTTTTCATCATTTTCCATCACCACAATGTGTTCAACATGCCAAGGAAAGTAATTAAATGTCTCCCAGTTTTGTATGATGGTGTCATCATTATGATCAATATCTTGTTCTATATCACGAAATGGCTTGTAGAGCAATAATTCTAATAAAAAAAGTCAACCCATTTAGCTGATTCATGTGACAGCATAGATACAAATCTAGAGAAACACTTTGACTATTGTTGATTTTTCCCTTAACTCCCATTTATTGTCTCTTCAGATTATATATCCATGATCTTGCTGCATCAATTAATGTGATAGCTTCCATATAGAGTGACCTTTTTTTTGGTATCCATCAATGAAAGATTTTGTTTATTCTTTAGTATTCTCTTCATCATTTCCATTTTCATTATTTATAGTTATAGGTTTGATGAACTCATGTGAGACGTTTAGATTAACAAATCTTCTACTACACTGTACCAATGGAAGCTTTGATAACATATGACATGTTTCTTGAGCACCAATGTCTCTTTATATAATTGTCTTACTTAGAAGTTTCATGCCTGTATGTACAACTAAATAGTTTGGGTTTTTCATGTTGGAGAGGCACATCAACATTTGGTGGTATGGTTTTTAGCGTTTCTCTATTTTTGTTGCATATTTGTCAATGTATTTCACCATAGCATGTTTGGAAAGAATAAGTTGCCAATCTATATTCACTTTCCATAGTTGTAGTACATGGTGATTATGTGAATTGAATCTTTCATCATTTCTAGCTTGTTCAACTTTCTTTTCACCTATTTCTCTATCTTTATATAATTTTGATCCTTCTAGGTTTAATGGCCGACGTGCATATAACCTATAATAAATATAAGAGAGATATACAATTAGTCATGTGATGTTTGTAACCAATTTTTAATTTTGGTTTAAATATCCCGCAAAGAAATGATTACTTCCAAACCATATGCCCCCTTATTTTGTAAACATGGACCCTCCTTACAAATTGCATGTCTTTCTACATAATTTAGGATCTCCTCATAGTCATGATCTAGATTGACCCCTCCAAGTTCTCTTGTGTTTTTGAGACATGGGTCTTGTTGAAAATTCATAAAAGGCTACAATTCAAAATAAGTTGAATGAATAAATTAGGTCATATCAAATTATACCATAGAATACATATTTATAAATGTACCTATATATTTTGATGGTGAGGATCTTCTCTAGGGTTCCATGCATGAACAATAGAATGAAAATATCTTTTAGCACTTTTGCATTCATCCACATTTGAGCAGTCAATGTTGTCCACATTAGGTGTCACTTTGATCCATACGAATCCATGCACATGTGGGGACCCCCTATGTTTTCATTCATATCTACACCAAAAATCCTTGAGAGGATAATCAATTATATTTTTCCTACACCAATTTTAAGCTTCACATGGATTAGTTGGCATTGTTCCTAGCATTAGCGCATGTAAATCAGGACAATACATATCTGTTGCACTCAATGCAAAAAATATTGTAGGACAACCAATTTGATGAAGCAAATTGCTTAATTCTACATGAGATTTTTCCCAATATGATCTTGTCCCCTTAGCACTATCCCAAACTGCATCAATTTATCTGCCAAACTGGAGTGAGGTGTAGTTTCCATATGTTATCGCAACTCATCGAGAGCATTTTCATTAATTCAAACATCAGAGTAATATTTATCATGCTTTAATTTGTATTTGAGTGCTTTGTACACATGATCTCTATCCATAGTAAAGTTATAGTGTGTCCCATGTTGATCTCTCCTTCAAACAATAATAATTGGCAACTTATCTATTGTATATGGCAATAAGTTTGAAATATGATCTATATTTTTTAGGAAACCTATTGTGTGTCCTTTGTACTTAAATTGGCCACCACTTTCATGTGTAACTTGTAGTATGGGACTCACACCTACAATTAACATTTCCTCAACTTGTGTTGAGTTTACAAGCTCCTCAAGTTGAGGTCCTAGGTCCATATTATTTGAAGCTAAGAATCTGTTATTTCCTATCTCTTGTTGGCGTCTATTAAATACTAGACCTTCTGAGGTGTGTGATATAACCTTCTTGACAAAAATAACACATGTTTGGAATTCTTAAGCTATCCAATTTTTGGAGAAACTGAATTTGTAATCTATAGAAATTATTGTGAAGATTTCCATTTTGGTTTTTGTACATTTTCTACATTGCTTTGTCTAGCTAAACTTATCCCAACTTGAGTTATACGATGGGGTGTTTTAGGAACATGTTCAATTATCCTTGAAACTTCATTTTGAAGATCTAATTCCATATTTGTAGTCAAGGGTTGATTATACCTCTCATTAAACTATAAATTCACTTGATGCCTTGTATCTTAGAATGCGATACTCCATCAGATGTTCTTTGATGACAACTTATGTTACTATTTTGTTGTTTTGTATTTTCATATTCCAATTCTTGTACCGATAGTTATACCCTTTGTTTAGCATAATTTTGTCTTTGGAGTTCATGACTCATCCTTCTTTCATCCTGTCTTTGATCTTCTATCATTTGTTCTCTCTGAAATCTTCGATATTCCCTTTGGTATTCTCTCTGATATGCTCTTCATTGCTCTATTTGATATTGTCTCCTTTCCTCATCAGATTGAAAATTTGGTGCTGATAAATCCATACCCATAAAGTGAATAAAATCTTCAATTAATCAGAAATGTCTTGCAATTTATGTTAAAAAAAAACATAACGTATGAGAAATATTGTGATATTTATTTTGTTAGCAAATAGATCAAGGAATTGTAAAAGTAATATAAGAAGAAATTGAAGTTACATAGAGATTGTTTATAAAATTGGAAAATAGTTGGATCCATTGTGTTGTAATTAAGATACATATTTCTTAAAAATTTCAATAGATTGGAAATAGATAAAGGAGAAAGATATTTTCTCCATAGGAAATGCATACATAAATATATGAAATACTAAACTCCCATTTATATAGAAACATATATTTAATTTATCTAAGAATACATACCCTTTAAAGATGAACTATATAGAAACAAAATTTTCTTAAACATTATAATTCCAAAATATAAGACTAGTTCACTATTTCAAAAGATCAAGAATTTATTGTAGTGGTGTAGAAATAATTAGAGTTCTTCACTAATGAAATCAAAATTTTCTCCATAAGAGAAATACATACATAGATATATAAAATACTAAATACCCTTTTATCTATATATGTATCTTCAATTTTGCTAAGAATCTATAACCATAAAACATGGATTGCATAGAAACAAATATTCCTTAAAATTATTAATGCTAAAATATGAGAGTGGTTCATTATTTCATTAGAGAAAGATTTCATTAGAGTGGTGTAGAGACACTTGGAATTCTTTAGTGAGGAAATTAGAATTTTATCCTTTCCTATATTCCTTATCGTAAAGCATGTCTTTCATATATTCACAATATCAAAATTCTCTCCTCCATGCCTCATAAATCCCTTTTGTATAGTCTTCCATTTGTAGGATTTGAAGATCTTGCATATCTCAAACATTTAGGCTTGCACCATGCATTTCATTGACCATTATTTTACAACACTCTGCAATGACTCTTGCCAATCTATCCAAATAGGTTTCATCATTTCCATTTGATTCAATAGAATCATCTTGAAGCAATGGGCTACCAATAGTTATTTTAGATTCACTTTGGTCAACATCCATTTTATTTTTTCTAATATGTATAAAATTATGAAACACATCAGAATTGTTAGCTAAAAAAAATAATACTCAACTTACATAGAAATTAAATTAAATTTTATTTATTTAATTTATACATATGGAAATGAATATAAATAGAAATTAAAAGGTAAAATATAATTTTAATAATCAATTGAAGAATGAAATTAAATATCCAATAGAGAATTTTTATTTACTAATAAAATATGGAAAATGAAATTGAAGTTAAATACATTATTTAGCAAGTAGTTGAGTTGATTTCAAATGTACTTGATCTTGATAGGAAAGGAAATAGTGAGTGATTTAGGAATACTTCAAATAGTAATATTTAATTCAAAGAAAAAAATAACACAAAATTATCTATCAAGTACTTAATCTGAATTAAAAAAATACTGAGTTGCTTAATATGATTATGTTGGAATCCATCAACCTCCAACCCATTCTTGTGCTAGTCATAATTGGGAGTGTAAAAATGGTAGTAGAGTATGACTATCGGGGAAATATAACTCTTTCATGCTAAGAGGTGACTCAAATGTATCAACAATCACTCCCCTCCATCAACAATTAATTGTTTTCTAGTACTTCCACATGAAGGTTAGCTTCTATAATTGAAGGCAATGCTAGTTGAGGTGGAATTGGATGCATATATTCATAAAAGACATCTTCTACAAGGGGCTCTAGAACCACTTCATCAGTTATGAAATGCTCATATCTAACATAATACTTGATTTTTGTAGTATTATCAACATGTCCTATGAGAGTTGCTTCCAACCAAGCTCCCTCAAAACCAATTTCATCAAAAGAGACTTCAACCTTCATCCCTATATGAACATCCATATCTTATACCTTTTGCATAGATAAAATAATAGAGAACTTTATTTTTTAAAATCATAACATAAATATAATTGTTAATACTAAATACAGTTTATATTATTCATATTAGGGGGGGGGGGGATATTTTAAAATCATAGAAATAGTTGTATAAGTACCAAAAAGTAATAGAAAAAATATTAAGATTATTTTAGAAAATTCAACATTGTAGGGACAATTTTGTTTTAAACATAAGACATCTTGTAAAATAATGCAAACTTTTATTAGTTATTTTGTTTTGAAATCCAATGTACATCATATATTTTAATAAAATAATAATTTTATCAAGTTGATTTAACAAAGAAAGCATAAGATAATTATGATAGACAAAAAAAATTAAAAAAATTGTTACATTAATGTGTATATTAGTTTTTTGTGAAGTTGGAGTCTCCTAATTGAAACTATACTAAATTAAGTAATTATAAATAAGATTTTAAAAATATAAAAAAAGAAAAGAATAAAAAATAGAAAAATGGAGTCATTTGATTCAAAATAGGATGCCTCCTCATACAAATGACATAAAAAAAATCATCCGAATAATGTTTCTAAATTATTCAAAAATCTTTATAAATATTTTAATATTTTTAAATACTATTGAATATTGACTATATTCAATATATGATTTGATGAACCATAGATATTTGTTTATTGTGTAATAGTAATTTGATAGAAAAAGAATTATATTCTATTAATTGATTTATTTTACTTTCTAATTTAGTGTGTCTTAATTTTGCATTTCTTCAATTTAATGAAATTTTCTAAATAGTTTTCAATTTTTTATACTAGTTTATTTTATAAATTCCTTTTTAAAATTTAAGCCTAAAATTTTAATTTACTATTGATTAGTTTTCATCTCAATTTTCATTTCAAGTCTTGATCAATTTCTGGCATTTCATTGGGCTAAATGTGTTATACCACATTACAATTTAATAAATAAATGCTAATGAAATATTCAATATTATTACATATATGTTACATAATTATTTTAGATCCTCTACTGGTTTGCTTATAAAAATCGTGTGAAAATTACTTGGAAGAGCTTGTGAAAATTTTAAACAAATTGTACAAATCAAAGAGCATAAGGAAAATTTTGAAAAATACAAAGCGCTTGTGAAATTGTGAAATTAATCTGGAAAGAGCTTGTGATTTTACATAGAATTTTATAGAGACTACTTAAGTTAAGGGAAATACTAAAAGATAGAAAGATTTTGTGAAAAAATTAACATAACCTTCCAAGAGTTTGCAACTTTACACAAAATTTACAAAAATCACAGAGCATAAGTGAAATACTAAAAAATACAAAGTGTATAGTATGAACTTGCAAAGAGCTAATGGAATTACACAAAAATTTATAGAAATCATGGAATTACACATAAATTTATAGAAATCATAGAGCCTCAATAATAATCAATGACTAGTTATGATCCCCAAAAAGAAAAATAAAATAATACAGTGTAATCTTTGATTTGATTCAGTTGACTATCCAAAGAACAAAAGTCACTGAGGAGTACATTTCTACATTTTCAAAATATAACATACCTACAAATATAGTATTTTCCTATTGTTTGTGATGACTAATATGAACTCTCCTTCAAACTACTTTGTGCATACAAAAACTAAAATTAGATTATCTACAGCTAAATATAGAGGAAAAAGATAAAATAAATACAGTGAGGGAATGAACACTCTTACCTACAAACTCTAAAAGCTTCAAATGTACTATCACAAATGCTGGTATAAAATATGAATTTATAGAGAATAACATTTGAAATCTTTGATATCTCCACTGTTGTAACCAAATAGTCATTTCATTTCACATGCTTAATGTTGTAATGAAAATATTTCATTAAATTATGGAGGCATTCCATTGTGGAGTCATTCCATTGTGGAGTCATGGGAGATGGGGCAGTAGTGGGGATTTTTGTTCACCAGTTGGCATCTTTGGTAGCCTCTCCATAATGTTAACACCCATCTATCAACATAATCAAATGTCGTTTCCAGCATTAAGTGGTTTCTTCCATTGTTTCATTGATCCATTTCTTGTAGTGCCTGCCCCTAGTTTGCATTTTTGCTAACATTGTCAAACTCTTTTAGAGCTAGTTTTATGCTGTTGGTTAGCAGCATTCTTTTGAGATTATCAGATATTGTGATATGGATTCAGTTTATTATGTGATGAGATTACTTAGACTTTACATTTCATGTATGTATGATGATTATTTTCAGTGTTTGCAGTTATTAATGATGATTAGCTAGATAGTTTATTATCATATGTGCTTTCTTATGGATACTTACCCCATACTTGCATGTGTATGCTGTGCGTGTTTGCTTTGCATGTTTTTGTATGGCATGTCTGATGTGGTTCAGGAAGGGAGTCGTAGTCACCTGCTAGTTAGGATCTACACAATGCACCACTTCCTACCATTGCCTATTTAGTTTAGTATATATTATGTTTGTACATGCATAATTTTTATGCAGGTTGCAGGTACCGGGTATCGACTTTCCTGAATTGCCAGGATGAGCGTACCCTATCACACTATCTCAATGATAAGAGAGGAGAGATAAATTCTCAAGTCCAAACCCCAACCCTTTAAGCCATTTGTTCTAATTGAAAAATTAGGACAAGTATCCGAGTTGAGTACCTTCTGAATGCGTCAGATGGCGTAATTCATGATTTAAAAGTCTAGTTTGATTTTGTATGTATTTTGGCTATGTTGGATTTTCATATTTTTATCTTTATGAGTCTTTGATGTATTTTTTATTAAATAAGCCTAATTAAAAGATTTAATTAATGGTTTAATTAAATAAAAAATTAATGTGGTATTTTAATATTTATTTTATTTAATTAATTGAGAAATTAATTAAATTTAAAAATAAAAAGTTAAAAGATTAAATTTGGAATGTGACAATATTTATTTTAATAATAATATATTTGGAGTTCATTTTTAAATAAATGACTAAATAATATTATTATTAAAGCTAATAAATATTTTAGCAGTTAAGTTTTGGAAAATAAAATTTAAAAGTGGAAAATATATTTAAAATTATTAAAAGATTCTAGATTTCATGTGTCTAAAATATAGATATATTAAGATTGAAAAGTGGAGATATTAAAGTTAGTGCATGAGATTTAATAAATAAATTAATTAAATTGGGAAAAGTAAATTAAATATTATATTAATTAATGTGCATTATTTTAATATTTGCTCACATAGGAGTTGGCAAATTCTCGAGAGTTGTCATGTAGACAACAGAGGAGTTTGCACTCTAAGAATGCACAAGTTGTCTACACTTAGAAGTTAGCATTTTATTTAAGCACATGATGTCTACAACCTTAAGACTTATCTAGAAGGTTGGAGAAGACCCATGCTTGGTTGTCATGCTTATCTTCTAGTTGTTTCTAGAGATACTCTAGATGCATCTTAGAGGCCTTTAAGTTGAGGCTCTCCTAGTGTGGTTGGACAAGCTGAATGGAAGCTAGAAGCTACAAGCTTAAATGGAAGCTACAAGCTACAAGATTCAAGCTAAAATGGAAGCTTCAAAGCTTAAATGCTTTGGGAAAGCTCACATGCTTTGGGAAAGCTCACATGCTCATTGGTTTTCTACATGCTTCTATGCTCCTTCTAGCACTTCTACTCACTTGGAGGATTCAATTGGCTCAGATCTTGGAAGAATTGCGAATGATAGAGAAAGAAGGGGTTTTCTATGGACTTCTGAGGCATGGCGGATTAGGATCAGTGTCCAGGTGCACTCGTGATATTCACACATTCTCTTTGCACTATTTCTCTTATTTTCTTCATCATGTTTGTTAAATGTGTCTGAATATTCTTTTTGATTGAATCTACAATTAAATTGGAATCTAGATATGTATGGTTGCAAAGAAAACAATAGAAAAACCCTAGATCCAATTAAGGAAGAAGTTAGATCTAAATGGGTTTGGGTTCGAATTAGAATCAAATTGAAACAGATTTGAAAATGGTTTCAAGATTTATGGCCAAATCCATTAGTGAAATTATTGGATAAATTTAGAGAACAGTTATTTTAAGAGAAATTTTTTAATTCATCACAAATTGTCCTATCGCTGCCCCTTGGATAGACCCGAACTTATTCATTCATAACTTTTTATTGAGATCGAATTTATTCGATCCCTCTAGTCAGAATTGGCGCAACTTGGTCTTGTCCAACATATTTCAATTTCAACCCCATCCAATAGTTCATTAGAGAGATATGGCCATCGTACTGAGACTATTTTATTCAAAGACAGATATTTCTCCATTTTTCATAACCAAGAATTCTTTATGCTTAAACTTCACAAAAGTAATATATATCAAAGTATGGAATGAATTAAAGATATTATTGCAATCTTCTTTTATTAGAATCTTATTAATATGCATTAGTTTTATATGGTTTATTATCTAATCTAAGTAAATAGATTTTTAAATGAGAAAAAAATTAAAAGAAAAGAGATTTTAATATAGTTTATATAGTGGAATTTTTATAATGTATATTGAATACAATTTAATATATATTAAACAATTTTAAAGTTGTTTAATGAAGATGATAATGTTAAGAATTTGGAGATTATTCATCTTAAAATCTACAATGAGTCTTATTGGTTTGTGATAGGGATCTTTTTCAAACAACGTTTATATAGATAAAATATTATTAGAACAATTAGAAAATGGAGTCTAATGGTTGATTTTAATATTGACTAAATAATTGTAAGATGATAATTTATACTATGTTAATTTAAATTTAGAAACTCTGAATGATATTGGATTAAGACTAAATTATTATGTTATTGGTTAATACGTTTGAATATCTTAATGGAGTTAAGAGTTAGCAAAATATTAACTAATGAGTTTATGGAAGGATTCTATAGATCGAGTATTTATAGTTTGAAGAGTTTATTATTTATTAATGTTTGTAAGGACTAGCAAACTATTAATAAATAATAATTTAAATAGTTATCAACGAATTTGATTAGAGATAATCTAGTGGAGATTATTTATTAATTAAAGTTTGTAAAAGATAATAATTTTTGGATTTGAAGTATAATTGATTTTTAATCAATTGATATTCATTGAGTTGATATTATAATTATGATATTAATAATTAAGTTGTGCGATAGAGTCTTATTTGAAAAGATTAATAATAATACGAATTTTTCAAGGGAATGTTGGTATTCTTTGAAAGATGACGAATGTGGTCATACGGAATTATTATTAAGATTTTCAATATAGCTTGTTATTGATATTCACAAGTTATTATTATTGAATTATTAATATGATCATTTGAATATTGAATTATAGTTGACTTATAACTCATAAAATTCTACTCAACTGATGTTAATTGGAACATTGCTCTGGTTATGCAATTATTAATTAAATCAATTAATGAGAGTTAATTAGATTTAATTAATAATTAAGTTATGTAATAGAGATTTAATGATATAATTCTTTTAACGAGATTTTAGATTATCTATATCGAAGTTGATAAGTCTTATGACTTGAATTATGACTTTAGATATTATATGATTGTCAATGATGATAATGATTGAATTAAGAGGCTTAAAATTTTAATAATATTTAATTAAGTCTTAATTAAGATTATTAGATGTTAATAGGTCATGGATGGTGTACCTACGTTAATGGATTGAGATAAATAAAGTTATATTCTTCTTATTCGAAGACTAGTAATTGGTTCTTATAACAAATAATGATCTTAGAAAAGTTGAAAAGTTAATCAATTAGAATATGGATCATGATTAAATATAGAGAACAAGTTTATTAAAGGTCAATGATGATCAGTTTAATGAGTAAAGTATTTACCTTTAAGTTATTCTTAGAATATTATCGGGGAACAAATGGGTTGACTTGTAAGTCAAATGATGAAACTTAGACACTTGAAAGTATACTTGCAAATAGAAAACAAGAAACTTCTACACTTAATGATTTTAGTAACCCAAAACATGTGTCTGCATTGTGTATTCTATATGCTTCTTGTCTTTGGTTTTGGGTTGACTAGTATTGACCAGTCCTAGGTTGTTACTAGAGGCTCAGGGTTATGAGATGTGATGGCATGTTGATATTTTATTTGGTCTCGATCTTTATAAGCCCAACCATGGTAATATGATCGTATGCTCTATGAAATGTTTGTATTGTTCATCAGTCTTCATGTGTGAAGGTAAGATGTATGTGTATGAGACACCTGAGCTAATCATTTTTGAGTCATCGATCAGTTATCCTTGGATTACTTTCTAGTTGCCATGATGGGACTGAAATGTGAATTTATTCTTGATGATGTCATGGTTTTGACTCAACCATTTGGGAGTCTTCGATCAGTATGATTTTGAGATATTCTTGTTTGCTTGTTGAGAACCAATGGATATTGTGATTTATTTTGAGATATATTTTGGTTATTGAGAACCAATGGATATTTATAATTATCAGTGATGCCTTCAGTTGCCAATAGAGAACTGTTGTGGTCATGATTTTCTATGGATGCTTTTCCAGATGCTCATGGAGATTTGATGATTCTTTTTATGGATTATCTTTTGGATTTTCTTTCCAGTCGCTTGTATAGGACTGGGGTGATTTTATGATTCCATGAGCTTAGGGTAGGTTATCTACTTGAAGTATCGGAAAGTTGCTTGCAATGGGGGCCGAGGCCCTAAGTGGCTGCCAGGGTAACTCATTGTAAGTTTTGTTAATAAGTGATAACATTTACACACTAAATAGAGATTAAATGAACCTAAAAAGATAATTGTTTTGATGTTCTCACCCATGCCTTGAGTGCTTGTACAGGCTAGGATTGGAGTAGTTAGAACGCATGGTTGCGACCGTGCATTCCGTAGTATGCCTTGTTAATATGAGAGGATACTAGTGGCCGCATGAGATCAATATGGACCCGTGGAGTTTAGCTAACTGCCAGGGTAACTTGTACATGATAAATGCGATGACACTTTCTTGCTTGAAGAGTAGATTTGCTACATTTTATTGTGTGCCTCTGGGAATTAGATGTCGGTTTTGTGTGATGGAACCTTTGAGTTAGTATACTTTTAGGATTCCTGGACTATTAGAGATTTGTGCTTTGTGAATTGATATCCTGTTTGAGACTTGAGATTATGTCCTCAGCACGGTAGGAGTGGACCACTTAGGTACCATGGGGTCGGGTGGTAGTGTTTTATCACTTTTATCATTTGAGATCCATCTGAGACACCGTGGCTGAAGCATTCTTGGTTGGTATTTATCTTCATTATGATCTTGGAGCATTATGATAGATGATATACCTTATGATGGATATATTTATTGGTATGTTTCTTATATTGATGATTTGCATATGTTAGATGATGGTATCCTATGCTTAACTTTACATGTTAGTAGGATATTTTAGGAGTGACATTCCTACTATGTTAATATCGATGATCTCTTTAGTACTTTGAAATGTTACACACAGAGGGATGACTAGGATCCATGATGGTCTAATGATGCTATTTACAGTTGGGAGGAACTGTGCACTTAGTTATTTATGTTTGTAGTATATGGTTATCTTTTATGATGGATGTCTATATCTTTATGATGATGATGTATCATGTATGATATGTGGTTTCATATACTTTAGTCACATCATGGATTAATGTTGGATGATGATGTTCTTTATTTACATGGTTGTTTATGCTTTCAAGCCTTTCCATACCTTGTAACATGTACAGTGGATGATTGAGCAATCTAAAATGTAATTACTAAAAGGACACGTGTATATTGTTTAAGAACATTGGATGTAACATTGCTAAAGATGTGATGTTAGATGAATAGTTAATTTAGATGTGATACAACGTTAAGGGATCTTTAAAAAAAGTAATCCGTTATGTTATGTGTACTTTTATTCGAATTGTTTCTATTGCTTCCACAGATGTTATGAATGGTTTTACTTTCATGTTTTAAAAAAAAATTGTTTGGTAAATTTAGTGAAATTCTTTGGATCCCTTGGCGGGGCATTACATTTGGTATCAGGGCCTGAGTTTCAACATTGGGAGCTCTGGGTATATTTGAATGCCACTAGTTGTTAACTAGTTGAACAAAATAAAAAATTTGATCTCTCATGTGTATCTCTTTCAAATTGAAACTTGAAACTAGGTGAACTAAAATAGAATCTAAAATGTTACTTGCATATTTCTCATACTTCAACACTTAGCTTTCAAAACTGAAAATTTTACCTAAACGTAAAAGAGGGCAAAACTGAAAATTGAAACTTATTTTTGTTGTAAAACATGTATTATTCTATCTATGTTTTAAGGTAGTACGCCTTTGATTATTTTTGTGTGCATTAAGTTGCTCTTGTTTAGAATGTATTTGGGGATGTATTTCAGTAGTTGTTAAAGAAATGATGTTGGATCGATATGATTTTCAGTTTACCATTAAACTTGAATCATATTGCTCTAAGAGTGTTCTAATATCTTCAGTGGAATCATGTCTCTCTACAGAGGAAAAGGGTTCAATGGGACCCGCATAGTGAGTATCTTAGCTTTTCATTCTTGTAGGCTTCCAGGAGTAAGCTTAATCCCAAGGGGGGTGGATGTAGTGCCTGCCCCTAGTTCGCATTTTTCTAACATTGTCGAACTCTTTTAGAGCTAGTTTTATGCTGTTGGTTAGCAGCATTCTTTTGAGATTATCAGATATTGTGCTATGGATTCAATTTATTATGTGATGAGATTACTTAGACTTTACATTTCATGTATGCATGATAATTATTTTCAGTGTTTGCAGTTATTAATGATGATTAGCTAGATAGTTTATTATCATATGTGCTTTCTTATGGATACTTACCCCATACTTGCATGTGTATGGTGTGCGTGTTTTCTTTGCGTATTTTTGTATGGTGTGTCTAATGTGGTTAAGGAAGGGAGTCGTAATCACCTTCTAGTCAGGATCTACACAATGTACCACTTCCTACCATTGCCTATTTAGTTTAGTATATATTATGTTTGTACATGCATAATTTTTATGCAGGTTGCAGGTACCGGGTATCGACTTCCCTGAATTGCCAGGATGAGCATACCCTATCACACTATCTCAATGATAAGACAGGGGAGATAAATTCTCAAGTCCAAATCCCAACCCTTTAAGCCATTTGTTCTAATTGAAAAATTAGGACAAGTATCCGAGTTGAGTACCTTTCGAATGCGTCAGATGACGTAATTCGTGATTTAAAACTTTGGTTTGATTTTGTATGTATTTTTGCTATGTTGGATTTTCATATTTTTATCTTTATGAGTCTTTGATGTATTTTCTATTAATTAAGCCTAATTAAAAAATTTAATTAATGGTTTAATTAAATGAAAAAGTAATATGGTATTTTAATATTTATTTAATTTAATTAATTGAAAAATTAATTAAATTTGAAAATAAAAAGTTAAAAGTTTAAATTTGGAATGTGACAATATTTATTTTAATAGTAATATATTTGGAGTTCATTTTTAAATAAATGACTAAATAATATTATTATTAAAGCTAATAAATATTTTAGAAATTAAGTTTTAGAAAATAAAATTTAAAAGTGAAAAATATATTTAAAATTGTTGAAAGATTCTAAATTTCATGTGTCTAAAATATAAATATATTAAGATTGAAAAGTGGAGATATTAAAGTTAGTGCATGAGATTTAATAAATAAATAAATTAAATTGAGAAAAGTAAATTAAATATTATATTAATTAATGTGCATTATTTTAATATTTGCTCACATAGGAGTTGGCAAATTCTCGAGAGTTGTCATGTAGACAACACATGAGTTTCCACTCTAAGAATGCACAAGTTGTCTACACTTAGAAGTTAGCATTTTATTTGAGCACATGGTGTCTACAACCTTAAGACTTATCTAGAAGGTTGGAGAAGACCCATGCTTGGTTGTCATGCTTATCTTCTAGTTGTTTCTAGAGACACTCTAGATGCATCTTAGAGGCTTTTAAATTGAGGCTCTCCTAGTGTGGTTGGACAAGCTGAATGGAAGCTAGAAGCTACAAGCTTAAATGGAAGCTACAAGCTACAAGATTCAAGCTAAAATGAAAGCTTCAAAGCTTACATGCATTGGAAAAGCTCACATGCTCATTGGTTTTCTACATGCTTCTATGCTCCTTCTAGCACTTCTAATCATTTGGAAGATTCAGTTGGCTTGGATCTTGGAGGAATTGTGAATGATAGAGAAAGAAGAGATTTTCTATGAAGTTTTGAGACATGGCGAATTAGCATCAGTGTCTAGGTGCACTCGTGATATTCGCATATTCTCTTTGCACTATTTCTCTTCTTGTCTTCATCATGTTTGTTATATGTGTTTGAATACTCTTTTTGATTGAATCTACAATTAAATTGGAATCTAGATATGTATGGTTGCAAAGAAAATAATAGAAAAACCCGAAATCCAATTAAGGAAGAAATTAGATCTAAACGGGTTTGGGTTCGAATTAGAATCAAATTAAAATAAATTTGAAAATGGTTTCAAGATTTATGGCCAAATCCATTAGTGAAATTATTGGATAAATTTAGAGAACAATTATTTCAAGAAAAAAATTTTAATTCATCACAAATTGTCCTGTCGCTGCCCCTTGGATAGAACTGAACTCAGTCATTCATAACTTTTTGTCGAGATCGACTTTATTCAATCGCTCCAATCAGAATTGGTGCAACTTGGTCCTCTCCAACATATTTCAATTTCAGCCCGATCCAACCTTTCTTTAGGGAGATATGGTCGTTGTACTGGGACTGTTTTATTCAAAGATAGATATTTCTCCATTTCCCATAACCAAGAATTCTTTATGCTTAAATTTCACAAAAGTAATATATATCAAAGTATGGAATGAATTAAAGATATTATTGCAATCTTGCTTTATTAAAATCTTATTAATATGCATTAGTTTTATATGGTTTATTATCTAATCTAATTAAATCAAATTTAATTAATATTAGTTAATAGTAGAAGAAGTGTAATTAATTATTAGTCAGTCTAAGTAAATAAATTTTTAAATGAGAGAAAAATTAAAAGAAAAGAGATTTTAATATAGTTTATATAGTGGAATTTTTATAATGTATATTGAATACTATTTAATATATATTAAACAATTTTAAATTTGTTTAATGAAGATGATAATGTTAAGAATTTGAAGATTATTCATCTTAAAATCTATAATGAGTCTTATTGGTTTGTGATAGGGATCTTTTTCAAACAACGTTTATATAGACAAAATATTATTAGAACAATTAGAAAATGGAGTCTAATTATTGATTTTAATATTGATTAAATAATTGTAAGATGATAATTTGTATTATGTTGATTTAAATTTAGAAACTCTGAATGATATTGGATTAAGACTGAATTATTATGTTATTGGTTAATACATTTGAATACCTTAATGGAGTTAAGAGTTAGCCAAATATTAACTAATGAGTTTATGGAAGGATTCTATAGATCGAGTATTTATAGTTTGAGGAGTTTATTATTTATTAATATTTGTAAGGACTAGCAAACTATTAATAAATAATGGTTTAAATAGTTATCAACGAATTTGATTAGAGATAATCTAGTGGAGATTATTTATTAATTGAAGTTTGTAAAAGATAATAATTTTTGGATTTGAAGTATAATTGATTTTTAATCAATTGATATTCATTGAGTTGATATTATAATTATGGTATTAATAATTAAGTTGTACGATAGAGTCTTATTTGAAAATATTAATGATAATACGAATTTGTCAAAGGAATGTTGGTATTCTTTGAAAGATGACGAATGTGGTCATACGGAATTATTATTAAGATTTTTAATATAGCTTGTTATTAATATTCACAAGTTATTATTATTGAATTATTAAGATGATCATTTGAATATTTAATTATAGTTGACTTTTAACTCATAGAATTTTAGTCAACTGATGTTAATTGGAACGTTGCTATGGTTATGCAATTATTAATTAAATCAATTAATGAGAGTTAATTAGATTTAATTAATAATTAAATTATGTAATAGAGATTTAATGATATAATTCTTTTAACGAGATTGTAGATTATCTATATTGAAGTTGATAAGTTTTATGACTTGAATTATGACTTTAGATATTATATGATTGTCAATGATGGTAACGATTGAATTAAGAGGCTTAAAATTTAATAATATTTAATTAAGTCTTAATTAAAATTATTAGATGTTAATAGGTCATGGATGGTGTACCTACGTTAATGGATTGAGATAAATAAAGTTATATTCTTTTTATTCAAAGACTAGTAATTAGTTCTTATAACAAATAACGATCTTAAAAAAGTTGAAAAGTTAATCAATTAGAATATGGATCATGATTAAATATAGAGAATGAGTTAATTAAAGGTCAATGATGATCAGTTTAATGAGTAAAGTATTTATCTTTAAGTTATTCTTAGAATATTATCGGGGAACAAATGGGTTGATTTGTAGGTCAAATGATGAAACTTAGACACTTGAAAGTATACTTGCAAACAGAAAACAAGAAACTTCTACACTTAATAATTTTAGTGAACCAAAACATGTGTCTGCATCGTGTATTCTATATGCTTCTTGTTTTGGGTTTTGGGTTGACTAGTATTGACCAGTCTTAGGTTGTTACTAGAGGCTCGGGGTTATGAGATGTGATGACATGTTGATATTTTATTTGGTCTCGATCTTTATAAGCCCAACCATGGTAATATGATCGTATGTTCTATGAAATATTTTTATTGTTCATCAGTTTTCATGTGTGAAGCTGAGATGTATGTGTATGAGACACCTGAGCTAATCATTTTTAAGTCATCGATCAGTTATCCTTAGATTACTTTCTAGTCACCATGATGAGATTGAAATGTGGATTTATTCTTGATGATGTCATGTTGTGACATGTTTTGACTCAACCATTTTGGAGTCTTCGATCAGTATGATTTTGAGATATTCTTGGTTGCTTGTTGAGAACCAATGGATATTGTGATTTATTTTGAGATATATTTTTGTTATTGAGAACCAATGGATACTTATGATTATCAATGATGCCTTCAGTTGCCAATAGAAAACTGTTGTGGTCATGATTTTCTATGGATGCTTTTTCAGATGCTCATGGAGATTTGATGATTCTTATCTTGGTGATTTGATAATTCTTATTATGGATATTTGATGCTTATATTGTGGATATTTGATGATTCTTTTTATGGATTATCTTTTGGATTTTCTTTCCAGTCGCTTATATACGACTGGGGTGATTTTATGATTCCATGAGCTTAAGGTAGGTAATCTACTTGTAGTGTTGGGAAGTGGCTTGCAATGGGGGCCAGGGCCCTAAGTGGCTACCAGGGTAACTCATTGTAATTTTTGTTAATAAGTGATAACATTTACACACTAAATGGGGATTAAATGAACCTAAAAAGATAATTGTTTTGATTTTCTTGCCCATGCCTTGAGTGCTTGTACAGGCTAGGATGGGAGTAGTGAGAATGCATGGTTGCAACCGTGCATTCCGTAGTATGCCTCGTCAGTATGAGAGGATACTAGTGGCCGCATGAGATCAGTATGGACCCATGGAGTTTAGCTAACTGCCAAGGTAACTTGTATGTGATAAATGTGATGACACTTTTTCACTTGCAGAATAGGTTTCCTACATGTTATTGTGTGCCTCTGGGAATTAGATGTCGGTTTTGTGTGATGGAACCTTTGAGTTAGTATACTTTTAGGATTCCTGGACTATTAGAGATTTGTGCTTGGTGAATTGATATCCTATTTGGGACTTAAGATTATCTCCTCAACACGGTGGGAGTGGACCACTTAGGTACCACGCGGTTGGGTGGTAGTGTTTTATCACTCTTATTTGAGACACCATGGCTGAAGCATTCTTGGTTGGTATTTATCTTCATTATGATCTTGGAGCATTATGATAGATGATATACCTTATGATGGATATATTTATTGGTATGTTTCTTATATTGATGATTTGCATATGTTAGATGATGGTATCCTATGCTTAACTTTACATGTTAGTAGGATATTTTAGGAGTGACATTCCTACTATGTTAATATCGATGATCTCTTTGGTGCTTTAGAATGTTACGCACAGAGGGATGACTAGGATCCACGATGGTCTAATGACGCTATTTACGATTGGGAGGAACCGTGCACTTAGTTATTTATGTTTGTGGCATATGGTTATCTTTTATGATGGATGTTTATATCTTTATGATGATGATGTATCATGTATGATATGTGGTTTCATGTACTTTAGTTGCATCATGGATTAATGTTGGATGATGATGTTCTTTATTTACATGGTTGTTTATTCTTTCAAGCCTTTCCATACCTTGTAACATGTACAGTGGATGATTGAGAAATCTAAAATGTAATTACTAAAAGGACACTTGTATATTGTTTAAGAACATTGGATGTAACATTGCTAAAGATGTGATGTTAGATGAATAGTTAATTCAGATGTGATACACCGTTTAGGGATCTTTAAAGAAAGTAATCTGTTATGTTATGTGTACTTTTATTCGAATTGTTTCTATTGCTTCCGCAGATCTTATGAATGATTTTACTTTCATGTTTAAAAAAAAACTTGTTTGGTAAATTTAGTGAAATTCTTTGGATCCCTTGGCGGGGCATTACATTTCTCTACAATCTCACAAAATCTCTCAGCTAGTAATGCACTGCTCTTTTTTTGATTTATTTTAATAAATTCTACCAACTCATTAAAATGTTGAAATAAGTGTCAAATGTTACGAATTTACTTTATTTTGGTAGAGGTATAGCTGGGCCTGGCGTATGCATCCCTCTCCCTTCACTAGGAATGTGAATGAAGTCTTTTTAAATTATTATCATGCTTGTTTAAAAAGAGCTCATTCAACGTGGAAGTTATAACAATGTTAAATTATCATGCTCATTTAAAAAAAAAATTATTCATTGTGGCAGTAATAGATTTGAATATTACAAAGCTTTGTCCTTCTGTTTCAAAATGTTAATATAGAGTCACATTCATACAAGTGTGGAATATTTAGATTGATTTATGCTCCCACTATAGAAAGCCTCTCGGCTTAATTATTTTAGACCCTCTACTGATTTGTTTATAGAGATGGTGCAAAAATAACTTGTAAAGATCATTTCAAAGTACACTTTTAAAATTTTTTTCTAGAAATCACAAAGCTTATGGAAAATGCTGTAAAGTAAAAGGATATGGTGAAAATTACTTTGGAAGAGCTTGTGAAATTTTAAACAAATTGTACAAATTGAAGAGCATAAGGAAAATTTTGAAAAATACAAAGAGCTTGTGAAATTGTGAAATTAATTTGGAAAGAGCTTGTGATTTTACATAGAATTTTATAAAGACTACTTAAGGGAAATACTAAAAAATGGAAAGAGCTTGTGAAAAATTAATAGAACCTTCCAAGAGTTTGTAACTTTAGACAAAATTTATGGAAATCATAGAGCCTAAGTGAAATACTAAAAAATCTAGAGCTTATAGTATGAACTTGCAAAGTGCATATGGAATTACACAAAAATTTATAGAAATTGTGGAATCACACAGAAATTATAGAAATTGCAGAGCCTAAGTAATAATCAATGTCTAGTTATGATCCCTAAAAGAAGAATAAAAAAATATAGTGTAATCTTTAATTTGATTCACTTGACTATCCAGAGAACAAGAGTGACTGAGAAGTACATTTCTATGTTTTTAAAATATATCATACCTACATATATAGTCTTTTCCTCTTTTCCTGTTGTTTGTGATGACTAACACAAGCTCTCCTTCAAGTTGCTTTCTGAATACAAAAATTAAAATTTGATTATTTACAGCTGAATACACAAGAAGAAGATAAAACAAATGCAATGAGGGAATGTAAATTCATACCTGCAAATTCTAAAAGCTTCGAATGTACTATCACAAATGCTAGTAGGAAATGTGAATTTATAGAGAATAACATTTGAAATGTTTGATATGTCCACTATTGTAACCAAATAGTCCTTTCATTTCATATGCTTGATGTTGTAATGGAAATATTTATTTAAGATGTGGAGTCATTCCATTGTGGAGTCGCAGGAGATGGGGCGACAGTGGGGAGTTTTGTTCTCTAATTGGCATCTTTGGCTGCCTCTCCATAATGTTAACACCCGTCCACTAACACAATTGAATGGAGTTTCAAGCATTAAGTGGTCTCTTCCATTGTTTCATTCATCTATTTATCTACAATCTCACAAAATCTCTCAGCTAGTAACGTACTGCTCTTTTTTTGGCTCATTTTAATAAATTCTAGCAACTCATTAAAATGTTGAAATAAGGGTCAAATGTTACAAATTTACTTTATTTTGGAAGAGGTATAGCTGGCCCAACTTGGCGTATGCATCCCTCTCCCTTCACTAGGAATGCGAATGAAGTCTTTTTTTATATTGTTATCATGCTCGATTAATAAGAACTCGTTCAACATGGCGCTTATAACAACGTTACATTATCATGCTCATTTTTAAAAAAATCATTCAACATGGCAATAATAGATTTGAACATTACAAACTTTTGTTCATTTATTTCAAAATATTAATATAGAGTCACATTCATACAATCGTCAATTATTTGAAAAACTGTGGAATGTTTACATTGATGTATGCTCTTACTATAGAAAGCCTCTTGGCTTAATAATCTTGCCATTTGACAATTAGATCTTGATGCTGGCACTCAATGGAAATGAACCCCCTCACAATATGAATGTTGCATCATATTTATTATTAATTCATTTAAGGCTTCCATCTCTTTTTGGCATCAACTTCAAAAATCTAAGTACTTCATAAATTTGGGGGTTGTATACTGTAGTAGTAATGTTTAATTTATTATTTTTAAATATCATGCTTTACAACATAGAAAAATATATGTGTGAATCAGGTCTTCAAAGATAGCATGGAATTTTTTAAGAAGTGAATGTGACAATTAATTATGTTTATATTTGCACTGATAGATAGTATGTGAATTTTTTGGTTTAATGCCATAGTGGATGATGTTTCATAGAGATATGTACAAAATTGTATGACAATTTTCATATCTAATGCCTGTTTATCATATTGATTATATAATTCATTTATTTTTTCAGATTGATATCTTATGAGCTTAAATTATAAAAAACCTTCTACATGCTATATACATGAATGTAACTTAGTACCATATGCATCTAACAACTAACATTTTTAATATTCAACATGCTTCTATTAGGAAGCCTACTTAAATTGACCATTGTGATGTATAAACATTCTTTATTTAATATAATTTAACTATTGTGGTGAAAGTCTCAAGTGTATTGGAGTTAGCATAAGTATTTCATCTTCTTTAAAATAAGATAATAAATTTTGTATTTATTTATAAGAAAGATATATGCTTAGTAGTTTTTGTAATAGTGACATACAAATCATTATTGTTAGGCTGATGACTTAAGCTTATAAGTTCCCTATAAGTTCAAACCTTAGAATTATCGTTTATATCTCTATTTATGCCATATTATAAAGGTGGCATAATTAGGGACATGAATTGTAATTGTATCAATCCAGTGACTTCCCCACTTGACATCCAAATTAGCCATGTTGTTGAAGAAAAAGACACCATCCTCACTATTAATTTAGTTAAAACTACCAATTACAAATATATTTCGATGGACCGGGACTCAAATACAATCATCAATTTTTTAAATGGGAAAGTTCTACCAACGCGGACAATGGAAACTATTATAAATGAGGCAAGGATAATTTTGAATATTTTTGAAAAGGTCATTATATCCTATACTTATCAAGAGGCTAATTCTATTGTTGACTATATCGCCAACCTGGGTGTGAGATCGAAACAGATGGTGGTTTGGCAAGATTATCATGCAAAAGATTTTATTTTAAAAAGTGACCAAAGGAGGACATGATACATTGTCATGTTAGAAACCAAAACAAATATGATGAATATATCAATAAGGTACCATGATCATTAAAAGATATTGTAGAGGAGTGATGTCACAAAAAGCATTAGTCAGTGGCACACTTTCTAGTGAATTTTGGCTCTCTTCCTCATTCACTTTTTAAAAATTCAGTATGTTGTTTTTAGAGTAGAAGGAAATGGTTTTCTTATTAAGTGAAGAAACATGGAAGGTCAACCAAGGAGATATGAGATGATCACTTGTAAGAAATGGAGAGACATATTTAACGTTCCAGAATAGATTGAGAATGAAAGGGTGAACACATACCTTGAAAGACTTCATGGGTTTGATCCCAAATCTACAAACGGAGTTCCCTAGAGGTTGTAAGCAGTAGAATGCTTCAATGTATGTGGTCTCTTTTCCCCTTAACACTTACTTTATCTCAGAAATCATTGGCTTTCCCCATAAGGGTTTAAATTTATTCAAGGATAGAAAAGTCGCTGAGGAGGTGCTAGAGAAATTTCTTAAGTATGATATTGAAAGGGAGGTGCTATTCAAGGTGGGTAACTATTTCTCTTACAAATAAATGAAGCCTATTTGGAGGCATGTGTTGAACTATGTTAGGCTTTATTTAACTTTAAATGGTAGGAAGAAAAGGGTCCATTGTTTCAATTTTCATTTTTTTAATCACTTTTAGTATGAAAATAAAATCTCTTTCCTTTATTATATTTTGAAATCTCTGATTGGGCTCATATGAAATTCCCCTTTGTCTGAAAAGAGTAAAAAATTATGGATATTGAAGATACTGAGATGGACATGACATATAAAGAGAACAGAATGAAGGCTAATGATGGTTGATACCTAGGATGATAGGGTTGGATCCTTAGGAAGGAAATGGGATAGAATGGAAATAGAGAAATAATATGAGGAATCTCCAACTCCTAAGTTGTAGAAGACTTATCCGTCCACTTCAAAATTGAGAAAGGAAAAGAAGTTGGAGTTTAAAAGTAAGAAAATGATAATAGGAAGGGGGATTCCATTCTTAATATTATTGGGTACTCTATTTTTGAAATTAAGAAGTAACCAAAATGGGGGCTGACCCATAACAAAGCAAAAAGCAAATCAAATATCAGTTGGAAGTCATTACAATCAGATTACCCAACCCCCTTTTTGAAAATAATTAAACCACCCATGAACATGATAATATAATAAGTGCTGCTAACAACTACAAAAGTATCAACACTATACATAAACTTGGCCATCGGATACAAGTTGGCTATTAAACTAGTCCAATGTAAAAAAATGAAAAGAGCCCAAAGGCCAAGCAAGTAACTAACTACCATGAGAAAAAAACTAAACATGAAGCACACTAATAGGAGGTAACCACTCACTATTTTATTGAGTTCTCTAGGAGCAAAGGAACCCAATTGTCAGTCTCCACCTCCTTGTCATCAATTACACCATCCTTGTTAGTCTACATGAGATATACCATAGTAGCTATCGAGTGCATAAAAAACACCAAGAAATTGGCAACCCTATAAAACTTATTTTCAAGGTCTACATTTTTTTTATTAAGTAAAAAATGGACCTCTCTAGCTTCTTCATCTCCAAATTTCACTATACTGCGTCATCCATTTTCACTATGGCATCTCTATGTTGAGTGTGATCTCCCCCAAACTCCTTAACCTTTTGTCCTCATCTCCCCTAGTAACATCTGCCTAGGTATGGCTGCCCAAGTTACCCTTCTTAATCAGTGAAGTAATTGTTCCCTACTCTTCAACATTCTTAGCTTTTCTAGAATTTGGGATTTGGGTATTAGTTTTGAAAGTATCCAAAACCTTAGAGGGTAAGGGACTATTCTAACCTGCACCATGATATTTTCATTCTTACCCTCGCTCTAAATATTTTCCTCTTCTTTCTCCCCATAATTCCTTCTAGTGGCCATGCATTTAGGTTTGGAGCCATAATTCTTTCCAGAGTTGTCTAGTTTAGAAATTCTAGGCGTTGATGGGGGAATTTTATCTCTCAATATTTTTCTCACCTAGTTGATACCCTTCCTAGAGGTGGTACCAATGTTCTCAACATTAAGGATTTCAATTTTTTCCTCTTGATTTTCCTAGCCAAGGTTATGGGGTCCTAATCAGTCCTAGGTTTTGTGTTAGGGGGTGAACTTTGACTAGTAATTTTTTAGGGGTGAAGGGTTCAGGCTCAAGATTTGAGGGTGAAGGCCTTTTTAAAATTTAAAAAGATGGGAAATCATGACTTGATGATAAAAAGAGTAATTTTTTCCTTCCTCACATTTCTTCTTAATATTCCACACAAAATCTTCTATAGAATCTAATAGGAGACAAGGAAAGGAAATACAATCCTTTTTGGGTACTCTACTTCAACGTAGAGGATGTGCATATTATGAAAGGAATGAAGGTTTTAGAGGGTCATGACTCTAGGAATTCTTCAAAATTCTCAAATCTTCTTAGAAAAGCTAAGGATAAAGCTAAGCTATGCTTTCTATTAGATAGTTGGGTATATAAGAAAATCATTTTCCTTAGAGAGAAGGTGGATTCGTTGGAGAAAAATCTACAGATTAAAGTATAGCTAAGGAAAAGGCTTAAAGGAATATGTGATGGAATCCTAACTCAATTGAAGGATATGTATATATATATATATATATATATATATATATATATATATATATATATATATATATATATATATATATATATATATATAGGGTAGAGTTAACAAAACCCTAAATGACAATGACAACAAGATCCAATCTCTCATCATGAAGATTATGAACATCAGAGAGAGGATGGATGTGGAGGGCATTGAGCTCAAATTTTACTTAAGAGTAAATAGGAAGACCACTTGGATCTTACAGAAGGCCTACAAAAAAGAACAAGGGGAAGACTAAATAGTAAGATGGTGTCCATGGTTTTGAAGAATCATGAAGATGATCTAAATATAAGGGAGATATAGAGAGCTAAAGCTATTAAGGAACTAGGTTAGGTTTGGGTTTCTCTATCCTCTTTATTCTTGATATGTTTTGTTTGGTCTAGGCTAGTGATAGTTTAGGTAGCCAATTTGCTAGATGTTGTCCAGGCTTATTGCTTTTTCCCAGCACGCTTCTTCTTTTTGACTTAACTATTTTCTTTTGTAAACTAACACTTTTTTTTTTTTGGGTTCCTACAAAACCCAATTTTACCTTAACCCAAACAATCCAAGTATAAGGTCAAGCATGATATTTTATATATTTATTTATTTTAATCCATTTTAGAATTCTTAGAGTTAAGAAGGTAGTGTCATAAGTTTCTATGTTGAGTGTATCTAATGTTAATTTTTGACAATTTATATTTATGGTGTAGTTAACTATTGAAAAGTGGATTAAGATAGGTGTTGCATATGGAATGGTGAAATTTTGTATGTGTGCAACATGTCATTGGTTAGAATGTCAACCCCACATACCCTTTTTGTATTAGATTTTTTTTTGGGAACCTTGGGATATCTCTACTTGTTTTGAGCTCTATAAATATGTAACTACTTACTTCATTTTATGTGGTTTGGTTGAATATATTCTAAGAAACATTTATGTGCCCAATTTTCTCTAAAATTATTTTCTACTATAATATCTCTTGATAAGCATTAGCTCAAGGATTGTATTGGAATTGAACTATTAATTCTATGATACAATTGCATCTAACTTTTAGAGTGAGGATGTTTTCTCGAAAGATTTTTCCCACATATATCTAGTGTTGTGAGTCTATTTTTTTAAATCTGATTTTTTAATGTTTTTATCTAGTTTGTAATAGATTAAGGGTTTTTATGAAAATAAGCATCATCTCTCCATATATATTTATCACTGGGAACTATTGTTTTGAACTTCATCTTCCTTTCAATTGGTATCAAATCTTAGCCTTCTTTGTTATTATTGTTGGGTAAATAGGTCTTGTGGATCTAGTTTCAATGCAAGTTTTGTAGAGGAATTTTCAAAATCATATTGTAGGTTAGATATGGAAAATGAATCTAGTAGAGTAGAGATGGATAAATTTAACGGAAAGAATTGAGCTCAAGAAACTCAAAATAGAGGATATGCTTGTAGATAGAGATCCATGGACTACAGTTCCTTCAATGAAACCTCAAGTTACATAACTTGATGACTAAGATAAGATGGATTGAGAAGCCACGGTTTTGATATAACTTTGTTTGGTTGATTTAGTTCTCTTGAATGTCCATGAAGAGAATATTACAACTGATCTTTCAAAGAAATTTTGTGATATTTATTAGGAGAATTTATGTAAGTTTTTCTTGAGAAATAAGCTATATTCTTTAAGGATATATGAAGGAATTTCTATTATTGATTACTTGAATGCATTTAATATGCTAGTTTCTTAGTTAATTTTTCTAGTGATTAGATAGATGATCAAGATAAATTCATGCTTCTATTTAGATCAAGGATGGTGAAATATGTAGTCTCACTAAATATAATCATAAACTCTTTCAAACCTAACTAAATTTAAAACTTAATCCAATTATAAATTAAATTGAAACTTACCATTAATGAATTACAATCCTGATCCTAATCCTAATTAAATACTACTTGACAAATGAAAAATCATAGGTACCTAAACCTACAAAAAAAAAGAAACAAATAAAAGTCTTGTCTACTTTGACAACACACCTAGTACAACTATTGAGATATGAAATCTTGCTATTATCAATAAATATTATTTGGGGAGCAACAATTAATAATAATTGTACTTAGAATGGTGATTTTTCCAATAGATGGATAACGAGACACACTTTATCATTCTTTTTCTTATGAATACCCCATATTTGTTTCACTTTCACCACTTTCAATGTGAGATTCTCTATTATTTTGCATTGTTGTTTGTCTAGTTTTGAAAAACTGGGAGGCTATTTGTTGAGAGAGGAACCAAATAGCTAAATAAGAAAAAAAAATGAAAATTTAGGTTTGGAAAGATGGTAATATGTGTGTGTGTGTGTGAGAGAGAGAGAGTCATCTAAGTCTAGCTGATCTACGTTTTTTATATGCATTTTGCATAAATTGTTATAAACTTCTAATAATTTAAAAGTGTATATTTAGTGGTTCATTTTTTATTTTGAACAGCAATCATACTCTATTATAAAAATATTTTGAGGTATAGGATTATTGTAGTTAACCACTTCTTCCATCATGCAAATCATTTAAAAACCATGATAATGAAAAAAATACATACTTGTCTCCAAAATTATTATTATAGGAAAGGGGTACAATTTCATATTGTTTTATTTTAGCGAGATATTTTAAACTATATGATAAAATTATCTAAATCAACAATATAGTGACATAATTTAGCATATACAATCTAAGTTGATTTTTTTGACATGTCATTTATGAAATGTCATTGTTATTAGTAACCTTCATTAATATTAGTTAACATTATAGAAACATTTAAGCTCAATGGCTATACATTTAATTTAGTTCTATTAAAACTACAAATAAAAAGGTGGTGGCTCAGGAATTGGATGCAAGATTCGATTCTACATGACTAATTTATTTGGACTTATTTTTCATTTATTAATGTTATTTCATGTTGCTATAAAATTTATACAATATTGAACTAATACGGCTAATGATATACCTCTAAAGAATTTTTTTTATACAATTGAATAGAATAAACAAAATTAAAATAATCTTTCAAAAATATATTTTGTTATAGACAATAATCAAATGTATCACTCTTTTAACTAGAACAAAAAAAGAAAAATATACCATTTTAGATTGATTTATAAATACTCATCTATAACCATTTCACCCTTTTTATTTCTATCAAATTTGAATAGAAGGCAAGGAAAATATAAAATGTTCAATGTCACAATCCATGGGCATCCTCCCATACCATATTATCCTTTTTTTAGGTTGAAAAAGTTCATGTAAAATAAAATCTTGGGTGAAACTGCTCTTACCAAACTCTAGTTGGTAAATTATCTAAAAAATCAATTTCCTTGATGTCTATCCAACCCCTCATCCAATTTACCTCTAAATGGGATATATTATCCTAAAGAGAATCTATGCAGTTGTGACCTTACTAAACATTACAGTCACTATTTATATTTTTCCACAGCCTAGTGAAAGGATCATAAACTTGGGCCCTTTCTCTTTTTTGGCTGGGATCTACATAAAATTTACAATCTCGAGAAAGAGAAGAACATTGATCAAGAAAAGCATCAAAATTCATAAGAGGGAGAAATCACACTTGTTTTGATTAATTAAAGAAAGAAGGGCTTGAATCCTTGAATATAAAGTAACATAAAGTCTAGAATAGATAGGTTATAAGACCATGAGTAGTGATCCAACTAAAAAACCATCAACAAGTACTAACAACTATACCTAAAAAAGAGTAATTTCTATAAAGCAAACGAGGTTGGGATAAAACAAAATCTCAACCAGCTAAAAGAGTTTTAAAATGGACAAAACTAGAACAAGGTTTA
Source organism: Cupressus sempervirens (assembly GCA_028749045.1). Lineage (NCBI taxonomy): Eukaryota > Viridiplantae > Streptophyta > Pinopsida > Cupressales > Cupressaceae > Cupressus > Cupressus sempervirens. The sequence continues at coordinate 329,975,086 of CM053785.1, forward strand.
TATATATATATATAAGATGGACTGAAGAACTACCAACTAAAAACATGAAAAGAAAAAACTTAATAAAAAAGAGGACTACAACACATGAAACAAGTAACCTCATTTAAGAAACACACCACATAATACAATAACCACCGAACATCAAAAACATCAAGAACCAACACCAAAAAAAAACTTGCAACCTACTTTTGAAACACCTTGAGCTAGTTAAGCAAGGAGAACTTGGGGTGAGAAAGCTTGAAATCACTAAACCCCTAGGAAGTCTCCTACTAACCCTCCTCCTTTTTTGGAGTCCCCTCCTTCTGTTTCCTCTTTTTTGTTGTCTTGGCAAAGTGAGTGGTCAAACTTCTAATCTCCCCTCCCATCTTATTCTTAGCATAGGTACTCTAATAGGCCAAATTGTTGATAGACACCAAGGATTTTAGCATTTCATTCCTCTCTTTCTAAGGGGGCACTTTTTTCTTTATGTCATCCACCTATTCCTCTAGATTATCCTAGTTGTTGAGATTGCCATCTAGCTACCTACTAACTTCTCACCAAACCTCATCTCTGTGACCATTTTTCCAATCCACAACCTTTCTCTCTACTTTCAAAATAGCCTCTAGTCTTCTAATTTATCTATATGAGCAATGTGAATTTTAAATAGGAGCTACTTAGGAACCACTTTCAACTTGTGGAAAAAAGAGGCCATCTCCACAAACTGGAGGGTTAGAGTATCCAAATCGATGCTTCCATCATCTTTTTTAGGAACTCAACTAGGTGAGGGATCACAAGTCACCCTTAGATTCTTTAGTTATCTTAAATGCACCATTGGGTTGGGGGTGGGGGCAGGGGGGGGGGGGGGAGGGCGGGGTGTTGGGTTTGCATAGTAGAACTTAGGAAAAGAGAGAGAAATTACTAGGATGAATTATCTATGGTCTAATCAATTTCAATACTAGAAGAGCCTTTCTCTGAATTCTTCAAAAATTTCACAATTTCATCTTTGGTGATAGGGAGTTCATCCTTTTCGTTTTATCAAGGCTTTACCAAGAGGTAGAGTCCTAACTCTAGATAAAGAGGGAAGAGAAAGAGTGCATGATTGACTTATCAAGGAGGAAATAGCCTTGAAAATCTATTTATTTAGCATATGGGTTAGGTGAGTGAAGGCCTAAAGAGTAATATTCCAATGGTACTCATAGAGTCTAAGTAAAATCCCTTGATATTTTGGAAAGGGTCCTTTTACTTTACATTTTTAAATAGATAGAGAAAGGGGGGAGAATCCAAAATAAAAAACATAATAGGTCATTTCGACAAAAAAAGATTAAACTTTGCCTCGAAAATATCGGAATGAAACCTTTTGTACCTTGTTTCTCATCTAAAAAACTAGATGAGAACTTTGACTAGAATGTCCCACTTGATGTCTTCCATAATATAAAAAGATAGTGATTCATATTATCACCTAGACTAGTCCATAAGAATAACTATCAAATACATAGAGAGAAAGTTAGTATTCATGGGAAATCATTCTTAATACTAGTTAGATTTATGTTAGATTTAAAATGAAAATAAAAAATATATGTGTTAGATTTAAAATGTGACATTTCATTAGAATGTAAGGAATATTCTTAATATTGATACATTACTCAATTATTAATGAAAAATAAGTGAATTAATTACCCTTTCTTGATAAAATTCACAACGATAGAAATGACATTTTGAATTTAAAATGATATTAGAACATGTTTTAGTGGATAAGGGCCAAAAGGTTCTAAGTATTATAGTTATTGGGAGAGAATCTCTAGCTTGCTCTAAATTGGAGGAAATAGTGGATATATAATTGCAAATAATGACCCCTTAAGGGGACTCTCTTTTAGGGGGAAGTAGTAGATGGTTATATTGAGTTTTTTTTTTTTTTTTTTCTATTTTGGCAAAGTAATTAGGACAATGACTTTTTTGTTCGAGAATTTGTGTGGATGTACCAGGTTCAACTTCGATTAAACTAAGAGTTTCTAAATTTAAATGCCACTATGAACTATTTAAACTTGCATAACACAAATGCATAAATCAAATTTGGGAAGCTTAAGGGGTAAACAAGTACTCTTTACTTTATTTATTATAATGAATTTGAATAATAGTATATACCTTTTCTGACCTTGTATCTACTTCAAACAAATTTACTTTCTAGAGATGTAATATTCATTTTTTTGAAGTGCTTTTTCTTTTTATTGATTATATGGTGAATTAGTGTTCATTAGACTTCCCTAGAAATGTGCCTAAACTAGTTTTTCCTCTTGCCTAATTGATTTCTATTTCAAATTGAATTTTTTTTTGGTCACTAGAGGCTTATGGATTTTGTGGCTCATTGGAAATTAAAATTTCGTAAATTATTGTGATTATCGTGATGATGATTTATATGAATATTCTTTGATGTATGAGCTAGAGTTTAGGAACTAGGGGTATGAGACCCTAGGTTATTATACCCTAAAATTCTTAATTCTTTTTCAAAAATTTAATGATTAGAGTAGAAACCCGAAGTGAATGGCTCACCATAGATGTTGGGGCCCAAAAGTAGATCCTAGGGATCCTTCCATAGGGGGAAACAAGTGCTATTAGATTAAAAATTAATTGGGGAACATTGAGGGCGAGCAGGGGGAGGGAAGGAGCTAAAAAGTTAAAAAATAATCTTGTTATTCTCTAGAGCCTGGACAAGTAGTGTATTGGAAAATCCTCTTGGAAACATCCAAGTCAAGTTAATTATCTTCATCATCAATAAACTAGGACTTTGTAGGATTCATTGTTTTCAAAGCAACAATTCATTCTTCCAACTTTAATCTCGTATTTGTAGGTGTCTATTGTGTTTCTATTTATTTTTCATGCATCATAACTAATGGTGATCAATTTCAGTTAGATAAATGATGAAAATCGGCTAAACTCTACTTCCAAATTGTGCTTCCAAAATCAAATTATGTCTAGAATACAACCTAGGTTGGGAGCACCAAAAGAAAAAACATACCTATTGCTAGAGTTTGAATGCATTCCTTCATAGCAAACTTAAATACAAATTCTTCAAAAGTGGTGTAATTTTTACATTTTAAATAATAGCTGCTACAAAAGATAATTTATTTTCCTTCCAATTTTTGACATTGCCGAGTAGTTTATTGTATTAAAGAGAACGAAGATTGAACTACTGTTAAGTGGAAGTTTTATGATTTAAAAAGAACACTAATTTGTTACTTCTACATGAATATTATATTCTCTACTAAGTACAAAGCTACACAGTTATAGCAATAATGTGAAACTTATAAGTCTTGTTGCGGTACTTGGACTATAGTAATTTTTACTTCAATTATTCCATTGGAAAGTAGATCTTAGTTCTAGCGAGAATGTTACAACCATAGCAGATTTAAAGTACAATAGAATGCATTTTCTTGAGCCAAGTATGATGCTAAGATGGTTTATCTTGTTGGACAATAAGTAATACTATTCAATTTGAATATTTAGAGACTAACTTGCCTCTACAAAATGAGGGAAAATGAAATTTGATAATAACAATATCATAAATAAATAACAGAAATATCTGCTACAACATTAACATAAGTTAATATAGAGAAATTTTTTCTATAATAGAGGATAGGGCAGATAATAAGAATTCTTTATTTCTCAATGATCATTTGGGTACAATGTCTATGCTTATATAGATTTTGAGCTAAGCATGAAATAAATGAATTCCTCCAAGTGTACCATAGTGGAGAGAGTCTATATTATTATTTGTGACAACACTTAACTTATACTCAACTACTAGCTAGAGAATAGGAAACATGAGTCAACTACTTAATAGAACAACAATTCTGTTGCAATAAATTAGTGATGTGTATCAGTTATTTCAACACCCTCCCTTAATTTCTACCACTAAAGACTCTTTATGTGGAAGAAATTAAAATAGAATAGGTCCTGACATTGAGCCTTGTTAGGTACCTATTTTACAACATAGAAAATGTGTTTCCCCGTCTCACTAGAAAAATAAGAATTTATTCACCCATAAGAATTTGGGATTACCTCAAGTAATAGAGTTATATCTGCATTAGGTTTTTCACCTATGCAAGTGCTTTTGGCTTACCACGAACCCTTCAATAGACTTCTAGGTTTTTCACCTAAACAAGTGGTTTCAGATTACCACAAACCCTTCAATAAGCTTTTAGGTTTCTCACCTAAAAAAATGGTTTTCGATTACCAAAACCCCTTCAATAAACTTTTAAGGTTTTTTTTTTCACCTAAACAAATGGTTTTTGGATCACCACAAACCCTTCAATAATCTTTTAGGTTTTTTTTGACCTAAACAAATAGTTTTGGATTACCACAAACCTTTCAAAAATCTTTTAGGTTTTTCTTTCACCTAAACAAATGGTTTTGGATTGCCACAAACCTTTCAAGTCATTTCATTGATGAAAAAAAACTATCTTTAAGCTCACTTGTCATGGATGTCTTGGTAGATGATGATTCTAATTTGCATGAACCATTTGTAATCTTTCTTGAGAGTTGACACTTTGATAGGTTTTGATTATTCCTCACACTTGAACATTTGTATCTAGACAAACCTTTTATCATACTTGTGATATTTTTCAAGCTTGATCCATAACTCCATCCAACATCCATTTTGAACCATTTCTCCATAGAATTATTTTTACACTCTATTCCAACATGTCTTTTCACAATGACTCTTTAATCCACAAAGACTACATGGATGTAGATCCCAACACTTGTCTTTCATGTGTCCTTTCCTGTTACAATTTTAACATTGCATATATTGTTTACATTGAACAAATTTGATTGAATCCATATAATCATTTCTTTCAGCTGTCATATATCCTAGTCTTTCATACTTTGGTCTCATGATTGACTTAGTAGGCTCTATGATTCCTTCTTCATGTTTTCCCAATCCTTTACCTTTGTAACCCAATTTCTTCATTATATTCCATCCAACATTCTTATTATCATGACTAATAGTATTTTTTGCCATATTTTACAATTGTTTATCACAAACAACCTCAATAGAGTCACACTTTTCTAATGGTGAATCTAAATCATCTGTACTGCATGAAACATTGCATACTAATTTTTCTTTCACACATGCATTTCTTTGAATGATAGATTGATTTAGTTCATCCTTTAACAAGTCATTTTCTTCTTTTACTTTTTTCATTTTCTCCTCTAATTCATCCTTTAGCAAGTAATTCTCTTCTTTTACTTTCTTCATTTCCTCCTCTAATTTGTCATTTCTTTTCTTAACATTATCCAACAACTTTAATTTTTTCTCTAGCTGTCCATTTGCTTCTATATAGTCATTAATTTGATTTAAAAAAATTCATCTTTCTATATTCATTTCATTTCTTAACTGTGTCAATTCTTCTTGCAAAAAAATATTCTCACAAATTAAATCTCCATTTTCTTTCTTCACATTTATTAATTCTTCTTCTAAAATGTGTATCTTAGAAATTAAGTTTACATTTGCCTTTAACACTCTTTTACCTTGCTTCCCCATTGCAATTAATTCACAAATAACACTTTCTTTGAATTAATGTAGCATTTTTACCACATTTCACAATCACAATGACAATTTTAAATTTCCTCATTTATTCCTTTAAGAATTCAAATGTAAGATTATTGGACATGAACATATCTCATATCACACCAAATTGTATGACATTTTCCTCTACATTGATGAAATAGATAATTTTACCTTCAACAATCTCATTCTTCTCTTATGTAGCAATAGACAAGGCACTTTTTATTCTCCTTTAGGCAACAACTTCAAAAGAAAAACAATCTATTCCACTGCCCATCTTGGCTTTCCAAACATCCAGAGGTTTCTTTGATGCTCTTCAATCAGATTATAACCTGCAGTAAAAAAAATCACACAAATTTTTTTGCCACAGCCCAAGAGTCAATAATGCTCTGATAGCATGAAGGAAAATGAAATGGATAATAACAACACCATAAGTAAATAACAGAAATATCTGCTACAACATAAGTTAATATAGGAAAAAATCTGCTACAATAGAGGATAGGGCAGAGAATAAGAGTTCTTTATTTCTCTATGATTATTTGGATACAATGTCTATGCTTATATAGATTTTGAGCTAACTATGAAATAAATGAATTCCTCCAAGTGTACTATAGTGGAGAGAGTCTATATTATTATTTGTGACAGCACTCAACTTATATTCAACTACTGGCTGGAGAATAGGAAACATGAGTCAACTGTTCTGTTGTAATAAATCAGTGACATGTATCAGTTATTTCAACACAAAAGCCTTACCCATTAGACTATCTTTTTCTTCAGCCAAGACCAATTTTTTCACTGTACATTAATCAATCTTTTCTTAAAGAGTCAGATCTTTTGGAGACATTTTCCCTTTAATTGTTAAATCATAATCTGTTAAATTAGTTAAATAATGAAGAGTTCAATTAAGTTTTATTTGATAAAGTCATAAACTAAATTTAGTTAGATTTGGCCTAAAATCATGATATTGATGATAGCTTTAGTTTTATTGTTTTCTACATAAGGTTTGATAAATATAATGGAGCTACGATATTTAAGTTCAATAGAAGTGAACATCTTATGTTATCCTCGATTGTTTTAATAGAACGATGGTGAGTGATTGGTTGGCTAAGATCATCACACTTAATGAAAGTTAACTACCTTTTAGTTATATAGAAAATAGTATTATTTATTAAATGAGAGAGATCCGAACCAGTTATGCTAAAAAACTGTACAAGATAGGATATCTTGAATACTATGGGAGCATCTAATCTTACTGAGTTCTTTTGTTAACAATACACATTCAACTAAAATAAAAGTAGAAAGAGAATATCCTTTCACTTACTCTATGATCTTGCGGACCATGTGGACTAAAATAATGCTTTGATATTTTTATCATACGAAATAGAGTTGTGTTTTTCTTTCTCTGTCATAAAACTAGTTTTCATAGGGTTTCATTCTTATTGGGAATTATTTTAAATCTTATCTCTCTATATTTTTATTTAAATACCACAATAGTGGGCTCCAAAGAAGCTGGTGTACTCAGTTTAATATTTAGTTGGAATAACAGGAAAAATGTTTGGTTTTCTTCTCATTTATGTTGACATAGTAATTTATTACTTGAATATTATGGTAGTACTACAATGTTAGACTTATCATTAAAATAGTGAAAATTAATGAGATTTTGTTTGAGGGATAATTTCTGTATATGTTCTCTTAACATGATTTGTACTTATATGATATATTTGATGTCAAGTCAACTTTTCTATGATGTGTTTATGTATTGTGTAAGTTGGACGACTTTCTAAATGTAAAAACTAATGTATAAATTTATTTATTACTTATTTTTATTATTGATATATCCTTAAAATTGGGCATATATAGAAAAACTTTTCCCACATTTAAATTTGAAAAGAACAAGCAATCTTTTTACATGCAGAAGTGAAGAAAAATATAGTCAACTTTGATTATTTAACACATTTAGCCTAAGAATTAAGACTCCATGTGTGATATTTAAAGAAAGCCTCTAATACAAATTTCATATTTTAATAAAGATAAATTATTTTTCTACTTGAATAAATGAAAATTGAAATATATATATATATATATATATATATATATATATATATATATATATATATATATATATATATATATAGATATATATATATATATATAATTATTGAAAATAAATATTAATGCTCAACTATTATGTTATCATTCATGTATTAAAATTTAATCGTTTGTAACTATTGACATGATTAACTAATATATAATTTTTAATATATTAAAAAAAAGAGTCTTCTATTTCATATTGATTTATAAATACTTGTACTACCAAGGAGTCTATTGCATCTCTTATATAGAAGTACTAGGCTATCAAATGCGAATAGGAGGGGATGAAAATATAAAACAGTCATTCAAAACCTTGAGCATTCACCTATATCATTTTTTCCTCTCACTAAGAGGAAACGTATAATAAAATACAAAACCTTGGGTGAAATTAATGATACTTAAAAGAAATAAACTACGCCGTGCTACAACACCAGTGGTAACAAGATCTCCCACTCTACTTGATGAATTATCCGAAAAATTGAATTCCTTGACGTCTATCCAGCCCTTCGTATATTCTCGCTCAAATTGATACATCATATCCCAAAGAATATCTACGCAATTATGAACATGCTGAGCATTATAATCACCATTTATATTTCTCTATATCCTAGTGCGAGGATCATAAACTTGGGCTCTCTCGCTTTGTTGGTAGGGGACTACATAAAACATACCATCCCGAGAAAGAGCAGAGCATCAAACAAGAACAGGATTAGAATTCATAGGAGGAAGAACGTCCCAATTATTTTCTTCCACATTATAAACAAAATCTTCTAGAAGATATGTATATATATTATTGTCATTGTTTCTGTCACCTCACCTGTATCTGTATTAGGGGTTTCTTTCGTTGGTTTTTATGTTTCATTATTTCAATTGAGAAAATTATGTACTTAGTATTTCTTCTTATGTACTAGATTGATACAATGGCTGGGTAACTATACATTTCAATGAGATGGATCATTTATCATATAGACTCTCTTCTTTCTATTCCTACTTTAGATGCAACCTTTTATGTTTGATTGATCAACTCTTTAGACTTTGATGTTTCATGCCATCTATATCTTTGATTCCAGTTGTTTTCCTTTGTGTGTGTCAAAACCCATACTTTATCCTCCAAATTAATTGATCTTTCTCTTGCCATGTGGATTTTCTAATGCCTATTAAAATATATTTTCATTCTTATTAATATTATATAAATTATCATAGGTAGATTCTATCAAAACAGTTGGAATGAAATAGTGGGGATTAGGGGAATTAAATTCAATCAAGATTTTCTACCTATCAAAACAGTTGGAATGAAATAGTGGGGATTAGGGGAATTAAATTCAATCAAGATTTTGCTCGCAATCTGGTGGAGTTTTGTTGCTTTTATGCGCTTTATTCGTCTCCATGTTAATGGACCCCTTTAATTCGTTCGTTAACATTGCATTGAGCAGGAGTAGTTCAAGGCAATGCGTGTAACATTTTGCGCAAATTAAGATGGTGGAAGAAGCTCCACTTGCATGTGGAATACAGATTTGCCACGAATTAAATTTTCGTATTAAAGACCTCTCACCCTTCACTTTGACGTACTCTTTGCTTTGGTTAGGCCATCTCAGAGGACTCTTTTCACATCTTTCACAGCCTCATACACCTTCCGATAGAATATAATCAGATTGCTTTTAAGGTCTTAGCTTTTTCATTAGCGGACTAGAAGTGGATTCCTCCTGTTGGGTTTGGGGATGGAAGCTCCAACTTACCTTTATGAGACCAACTATGGAGTTTCCCTGAAAGAGGGGAGGAAGTCTAATGGGAAAATATCAGAGTTCAAGACTGGTGTTTAGAGATTGCAGGCCCCATTGTTGGAGAGAGAGTTGTTAATGGTCCAAACTATGACACTGCTATGGATTTCTCCACTATAACCATGATGGAAGCACTCAGCTGCAATTCCTCTGTTGATGGAAACAACTCCAGGTTCCTTAATTCTTTTCTCTAAAAACCAATTTTTACTTGCTAAAGGAGCTTGGCATCAAAATTAGAGGGTTTATTGGTCTGCTAATGTGATTATTTTTCATCATTTATTTCGCTGTTTTAGTAGAAATACAACATCTTGCGACATTAGCAGTAGGTGATTTTGTTGTTATATCTTTTGAACTGCTTGCACAAACAACATGAACTCTATCTGTCTTATTTTCCTCTGCTTGGCTGGATGCATTTGTATATAATATACAAACTGATAGAGTATTATCCCCATAACATTTTGGTATTAGTTTTACATTTTATTTATTTCTGAAACCCTGCTGAGCATAACATCTTTGCAACCTGTCCGTGTGGCCCATAACAACTTCCTTGTTTTGTTAATGTCGTTCTATGTTTAGTTGTAGCTTTGATGAAATAGGTCGTTTTCATTGACAATGAATACCACCTATCTCTTTTATCTGACGCTATACTAGTGTAGACTTGTTAGTTCTGTCTGCTCTATTGAAAGCTATGATAGTTTCTGTTTACATCTTATGTGTTTTTCTGTGGTATTTTCATTTAACCATGTCCTTCTTTTAGCTCATGTAATACTGCATCTCTGTGAGATTTGTGTAGAAAACTAGTATGTGAAATTTCCCTACCATTTTCATGGTTGTATTTGCATATTGTGAGTGCATTATTTATATTTAGCCAATACCTCCTTAAAGTTCAATTGCCTTTTCCTATTGAATCTTGGTAAGTTTCCCGGATATTGTGAGTATGAATTCACGTTTCTATACACTTGAGCATATAAAATGGCTTTATAAGCCATATCAATGAATCTGTGGTTAAGGTAGAACCTACGTTGACACTCTTGATATGTTTTCTTTGGAGATTTTAGCGTGTTGTATATACAATGGACTCACCTACATCCCATTATATCCAAGATGATGTACCCAAACCAAAACATTAAGAAGTGTTATGAGTTATGGTCAAATTAACTTGCCAACATGTGTGACTGTATTCGTATAGAAATAGGAATCATTAATTCACATTATTTATATATCAATCTTGTGCCATGATATGGTATGTGTGTTGACGTGGCTTGCTAAAATGCTCATTTATGATTAATGGAGTATATTATCAAACATGTGTTGTAGGGTGCGGTCAAACTTATTATGCTGAGCATCGATTGAATATAGTGTGTTGAATATACAATGTGTCAAATATCATAGATTATCACTAAAAAGATATTAACAACAAATTAGTAATTGGGTGTATTTTTAGTATGAGGGACAAGAAAGATTAATGGTACATTTTGGAATGAACACCTGGCTTAATGACATAGACTGTAATAAATACATTTATTGAAGTTAAAATAGTTAGATCTTTAAGTTCTAATTAAATAGGTTTGTAGGGATGGACTTGGGATATGACAGGTCCTTCCTTTTCTTTTATATGTTGTTTTTGTTCTTGAATTGTAGACTTTAGACTGTCAATATCTCCAAAAACATTAGAATTCAGAATAGAAGATCTTTCTTCTAACTTCTTATTTTGTTCTTTAAAAGCTATCATTCTTCTAAGAAGATTATCTCTCTCAATGAGAACATTTATGGTGGCTTTTTGCTTCGCCTTCTCCAAATGAATTTGTTTGGCATCTTCTTCTCCAACCCATCTCTTAAGGACTTCTATTTGTGAATATACTTCTTTTGGGTTTGCAAAAGTGGTTTGTAAACTAATCGTATCATCTAGATCTATAAGGTTTGTTGCTACACATGAAACTTGTAGGATTGAAAGTAGTGTCCATAGAATTCCTATATCCCATTCTATGGTTCAATTCTTTTATCACATCTTGTTTGTAGGGAATATCCCCTATAGAAGACACATTTTTATCATGAAAATCTCTTTCTTCTTGTAGTGGGGTTGTAAACATTTCTCCTTGGAGTCTAGTGTATAAGAGTGTACTCACACACTACCTCTAGGTTTCTAGGTAGGATTAAGATCTGTTTTATTTTTGGTTTGTTTCTCCTACCTGCATGTGGTAAGTTAGCATAAAATTGAACTTCAGGATTGGCTCTTGTAAATACTTGTGTATTATTTCTCTTGTCTGCCATTTAAAAATCACTTGAAAATACAACACTAGCTTCAAAAGCTTGACCAAGTTGTCACCCTATTAAGATAATTTATATATGAAATGGATTTGGGATCTGAGAAAATATCACAAGAAATGGCTAAAATAGATCTAATAGAAAAGGGCCAATGAGAAAGACTTTTGGGAATACAACTCTTGTTTGGCAGATAAGGAACTTTTGCGAGGATAGTATATATCAGCATGCTCCTGCGATATTGGGAATTTTGTATATTCTCAAAGTTTGTAACTATAAAAGACCAAAACAAACATAAAAAAAATAACTAAAACATGAAAATAGACATGTATATCTTCACACTAGAGATTGCAGTATTTGTTAAACAACATCTTGTATTAAACAAGTCCCTAGTAGAGTCATCATTTTGTTGGTGTTTGAAAATTACCAAGCTATAAAAGACCTAATACCAGAATGTAGAAGATTAAAAAAACCTAAAGGTTTGCTACCTCCAATATTCAATATTATTTTCTTTAGATTTGGAACAACATTAATAGAAAATATTAGTTCTCTACACTTTTGGCTTTATAGGGCCAAGGCAGGTGCACCTTAGGGATGAAATGACTGGATAATTTCCTTAAAACTTGTTCATTTATTGTTTCTTCTTATTTCTATCCTCTATAGTAGAAAATGGTCACAAATATTCTTACATTTTTAATAAATCCTTGATTATAGTAGCTAACTATAACTTAGAGGGAAAATATTGTAAATAAGTGAAGACCATTAATTGATTCTTCATTTTAGAAAAGTAAAATTTGATTTGATTTTTGAATTTTTTTTTGTGCAACCATATGAACTATTCAATTCACATCTAACTAAATGACCAGTGCCTTATACATTGCTACATAGAGTCTAACAAGCAAACCTTTGACCTATTTAATTGCTTTATAATTAAATCATCAACAATTAACCCTAAAACCCATTCTTATCATATCCCTTTCAAATTTTAGAAACCCTACCAATTTATTGAAGTATTTACTTAATTCCTTGAATTAAAGGTAAGGATAAATTGATATACAACCTATTGAAGCTATATTAAATTACATGAACATTATTAATTCAATCTCAAAATAACCAACATATGAAAATGGGGATAGGAATTAGAGAGAAAGATATTGCAGAACCTTTGTTGTATTAATATTCTTTAAGAACTAATACATCGCTAACATAGACTCTTAGAATAGCTCAAGACATTACAAAAATGTCATTCAATATTCACTTATATACTTAGATTTGTAAAATTTGAATACAACATATAAAAAATTGACAACAAATATTAAGGACCAACTACAACTAACATAACACTAAAAATTATATAGAATTCAAACCTCTACTCCACATCCTAGAAATGCTTTTATAGGAAGGATCAAAACAAGCTTCAGACGGGAGGACACTTATCAAAAATTTACTAGCAAGAAAATACAAATATATTTTCAATTAGTTAAATTACAAACATTCTTTGTACTTGTTGAAAATGTAAGATATGGTTGCAAAACTAATAGGTGGCACTTTTAGCAGGTGTCTTTAACATTATTCTTTTGTCTTTAAACATATTTTCACTATCCTTTCCTTTTCTCTGTCCTTTTGTCTTTTTTCCCTTTAACTTCATCTTTTCACTACCTAGTCACTATTAGCTGATGGTATGGCTTTTATATATGCTATGGCCTCCCAAATAGTTATATCAGTATCTACATTAGACCAGGTAGCATCTCTAACATCATTTAGTTCATCAAGTTGTTTGTTCAACTTGGCATCAATTATTGCTTTGACCTTAATAGTGATCTTTGACATCTTAGTTTCTATCCTATATAGAATGTCAATCAGATCATATACCACAACTACACTTGCTTCATCATTGTAGTAAGCTAGGAATATGTGATGGTTTAATATACTATCAAAAGATGTTGACCATTCCATCAAGTCCTTAATATTTCTATTGCTATTCAATATTGTAGGTATAAAATTTGGTGTTCATGTAGCAAGAGCTTTCATCTTATTTTGAATTTATTGCAACTTTCCATTAAGAAAACCATTCAAATCCTTTACCTTATGGAACATCTTTCTAATACCTATAATTAGTATGTTTGAAAAATCTTTATTTTGAGCCAATAGAGGTACGAGATTATTAAAAAATAGGGCATATGGACCCCATGTATTAAAGAGAGGAGAAAATAGAGCTACTCCCTCTAAACATCTGGATTTTGCTCCCTGACACACAAGATAATTGCTATGTACATTCTAAGAGATCATATTTAATGCATTTATTTTATGAACCAACAAGTTCTTAAAAGTTCTAATCTCTATCTCCTTGCCCGATTCCACATCTTCTTCTTCATCAACTTCCATAACTTGGCCTTATGCCTCTCTTTTTTTGGGTTATTGGCCCTTTGTTTGCACACCTCTGTCTTGGATTTCAATAGCTTATCTGACAATATTTTTTTATGCTACTATTTCATTTTCCATTTTAAGGATGTTCTACTCCAAAATATAGGTTTTCTTCATTTCTTCCTCATATTACCTCCTCATCTTTATGTACCACTCATACGCTTCTTGCAACTATGCTTCTAGGACATCCATTTTTTCCTTACCCATCAGTGCCAATGAAGTTTGCATCCCATATATTTGACTACTAGATGTAGAGTGTACATTCCATTATATCCCATTTCTCGTAGGGGATTCTTTGATTTCCATCAAAGTAGGCTTCTCATGCTTTAGAGCTAAACTCCATATTCCTATTGTTTGGGCATCTATATTGTAGTTTGTTCCTATCAACTCTCCTAGTTGATTCTCATCTTCAAATAAGATTGTTCTCTCTTGTCTCCTCATCTAATCTAGTAGGAAGGAAGAATTGATGTCCCATCCATGGAATAAAATCATGACACTTCTCTTTACTAGCTCCATGGCTTCTTCTATAGTGAGGGTTTCACTAGAAGGATCATACTCCTGCAAATTCTAAACAAGTCCAACAACTACCTCATCATAGTCCCCTAGTTTCATCTACAGAGACAACTCATTTTCCTTCAACTTGAAGAGATTTTTTTTTGAATTCTTCAGTCTTGATAAGGTTATCATCACTCATAAATTCATCAACCTCAATGATCTTGTCATCTATCATTTAACCTTGCAACTACAACTTTTTGACTCTTTGCTCATCCTCAGAAGCTTGAGCTATCAGATAATGTCTTCTAACATCATCAAAATATTGATTGCCTCTTGGAAGAATTTGTAAGGCCTTTTGTTGAGCATTTCATGGCACTTCCACCATTTTCTACATTTTATTTCTCTACTCAGCCCACTATGAGGTTTCTAGTATGTCCTCTTCATCATCACTAACTTCCACCATGATATTATCATAAGAATAGTTAGGATAAACTTTTTTCCTTATTTCCTTGGGCACTTGAGCTGATATCTCATCAAAATTTTCCACACACTTATCTAATTTTGGCCAATAATCTTCTTTACGATAGAATCCAATGAAGGATGGATCCAACTTTCTCATTTCCTATTCAAAACTCATAACATCTCTATACTTAATCATCCTCTCCCCACAAACATCCTCATTTAATATATCAGCAATGACATCTTCTTCCCATAGAGGTTTTGTAGGAGGTAAATTACATCCTCTTATGTTCTTTAAGGCATGTATAACTACATTCTATGGGTCCTATGTTCTCGATAGCCTAGTTGGCAATTTATACTTTCTCAAAAAATGTATCAATTTCCTCAATAGAATCTCTGCCTATTTCAAAATCTCCTACCCTAGCTCATCTACATAGAAATGTTTCTTTCTTCGCAATTTTTCATAGGTATTCTCTATTCAACAAATTTAATATCCAAAATACTTCTATAAACCCTAGTCTCTTAGGGACATATTTGGGTAGAATATGAGATGGCTAAGGGCATCTGAAATTCTTGATAATAGTATATTCCTCAAATAGAAAAACACTACCCCAATCATGTGTCAATTTTTTCCCAACATCAAAATACAATTTATATTTAACAAGCTTTCTAAACTTTCTAGGGATTCTTACATTCACTAACCCTATTATTTTTAAAACATGATGCACAAAATCATTATAGGACAAAATAACATTTGAATATGGGTAGAAAATTTTCCATACCCTTGTCCATATTTTCACTAGTAATCTATCTCCTCATTCTTGTGTGCATTCGAAGAAGCTCTGATCAAAAGATTTAGTATTCTTAAATAGGATCAGATGCATGATCAAGGAGTAGTGATGGAACCAAAAATTATCCAAATGTCCCTCATGTGTACCAATTATCTTTTCATTAATCTCATCAATTATATATGCCACAAAATCATACCCAACATTATGATTTGGATCTTGGATATTCAATGCCATAACATAATGTGCTCCCAGAGCATTCATTATTCCATTTAAACCTAGGGCTTTAATCAGATTGAAGACAATATTCTTGAAATACCTTTGAAATAATTCAAGGGGCATAAGTGTATCTACCTCCTTCTTCCCAAAAGTAACTATTGTTCCTAGGAAGCATAGCCATAATTTAATTCACATATAAGAATAAGATTTGAATATACTCCAGATTGATGCAATCTTGCATCAACTACTCTTAAGAGGGTTGGAATATAACCCTAATAATATCTCACAAGTACTCAAAGATGTCCTCATCCAAAGTTGTTTTCACAATGTCTTCTATCTCTAGTTTTAATCTAACATATTCCAATGTGATCTCTTTCTCTACTCCACTTTCTCTCAAGAAATGATACCTTACTCCAATTTTATTAGTCTTAAAATGTAACACGAGATTCTTTGACATATTAATTGTTCTTTTGTTATCATAATAAATGATAATAGGCTCTAAAAATTCAATACCAATATCTTCTAACATTGGTTTCATCCAAATGATCTAATTAAATTTTTTTTCCTAGTGCTACATACTCTACTTTTTCTATATATTGTGATATGCAATTTTTCTTCTTAGATAGTTGTGAAACCAATAATACTCCTAAAATAAATGGTCCACCAATAGTATGCTTTTTCCCATCAACATTTCCATCCCAATCTGCATTTGTATATCCACATAAGGCAAAGTCATGTGATATATCATACCATAAGCCATAATTAGGCATGCCATTAAATTATCTTAAAGTTTTTTCACTACTCCCAAATGTGTCTCTTTAGAATCTTTTTGGAATTTTTCCACAATTCTATCTATATTTGATATATCAAGTCTTTTATGAGTCAAATACTATAATCTTACTATCATCAATGTATATCTTGTTTTTATTTTTTCTAGGAGATTCATTCTTAGTTGATAATATGCATTGTGTAAGAGTAGGTGTTCCATTTGGTTTACGATTCTCAAAACAAAACTTTGCCAACGAATCCTTCAAAAATTTGGTTTGTGATATAGAAATGCCAACCTCATTCTCAGCTATTTCAATCCCAAGAAATAATTTATTTCACCTATCATGCTCTTCTCAAATTTATTCTTCATTTCCTCTAAGATATTTTTTTTAGGTTCATCATTTCCTCAAAAAATAATACCATGAAATAATACAACAATAATCAATAAAAATTCTTCACTCTTTCTTATGTCCATGTTATTGTCTATATTACCTTTCTTAAATCCCAAATTCTATAAATGCTTATCAAATATTACATATCAAGCACTAAGTCCTTTCTTAAATCCATAAAAAGCATTATTAACCTACAAACCATGTCCATGTCTTTTTATAGGGGAAATTGATAACTTGTTGTTTAATGTAGAATTCTTCCTCAAGATCACCATTAAGAAAAAAAATACTTAACATCTAGCTAATAAACCTTAAACTTTCTTTCTTATTCAAGTCTAGCAAGAGGGGCAAAATTTTCCTTAGTTTTAATTAACTCTTCTTGTGAATAACCTTTGCATACTAACATTTATTTGTTTATTACCACTTCTCCTCTCATTCAACTTATTTCTGAATACCAAAATATATTAAATAACATTCTCATCCTCGCATCTAGGAACCAGTTCTATAGTATATTTCTTCTCAATCTATTATAATTCCTCTTTTATCTAGACTTTATTCCAAACTCATCTTTAAAATATTCATCTGTAGTGTTAGATTCAAGTTGAGATATGAAACACGATTCTTCATTCACCTTGTTTCTTTTCATTACTCTTTTATTTGTATTTACAATGATTTGATCCATAGGGTAATTTTCTAATTTTGTGTTCCCTCTATTTTTTCCAACTCTTCCTTTTGATCTAGGTTCTTCTCTTTGTTATTCTATTTCTATTTCATTCATCAAATCATTTTCATTTTCATAAAATAATTTTTTCTCAACATTGTTAGGCCTTTGATTAGTATTTTAATCTAGACTATAATCAATTATTCTTTCTTATGTTTGGAATTTTTTATTATCAACTTTCACATTATCACTTTCAACAATAGTTTTCAATATTTGATTAAAAGATCTATATGCTTTACTCTTTAAAGAATGGCCAAGGACCATTTCTTCAACATTTCTACAATAATTTTTTTGAATATCATCATCTATTTTGATGTAACACTTTCCTCTAAAGATTCAAAAGTATTTAACAATAGGTATATGTCCAAATAAAAGTTAGTAGAGTACCTTACCAGTTACTTGTGTTATCTCCACTCTATTCATTATGTATACTATAATGTTAAATTGTTTTCTTCAAAAGATTTGTGATACATTATTCTTAGATATAATTTATCTATTTACTTTAATTACTAATTTTTTTCTCCTTTTTTCTATACCATGTCTTGGGATATGAAAGGATTCCACTACTCTCACAAAATATGTTAAATTTATTTGAAATGAATTGTGCTCTTTTATTTGATCTCATAGAGCTAATATTTATGTCAGATTCATTCAACTCAACTATACTCTTCAATAACTTGAATGTATCAAAATATTCACACTTATCTCTAAGCAATGCTACCCACATCATCCTTGTAAGATCTTGAATAAGAAGCATAAAGTACCTTTCACCATGAAAAATGCATGTTCTTATAGGATCACTCAAACATGTGTGCATTATCACTATCTTTACTATAGTAGTAAACATATTTCTTAGAAATGAAATATTCTTCTACTTTTCCATCACACATTTCTAGCAAACCATGTTAGACAGTTTCACAGTTTTAGGAAAATCTCTAATTGTACATGTATACAACTTACCTTCATAGTGATATCATAGGTAATGGGAAAAACATCATTTGCTATAACCAAGTGTCATCAACCATTTCAACTAAACATGTCATCTCAAAGGAATTCAATTGAAAAATATTATCTCTTCTTATTGTGCTTTTACCAATCAACATACCATATTTATTCTTTATAATACAAGTGCCATTTGTAAGTCATAACTAATGTGTTTTAACTACATGTTTTCTAACATTCAAATGATTATGTTTTAGACCATAAAAAAAGTAATCATCCTTAGTGTTTGTCTTCCATCAAGTATAATATATATTTTAATTTAGTTTAACAAGGTGCATTATGTCCAACTATTAATACTCCTCCATCATAACTATAAAACTCAACAAACTTATTCGTATTTCCAATCATATGATGTGGATAACCACTATCTATAATACAACAAGAATTTTTGTTTTCAACATGTGACACTGAAGTTCTATGTTTTATTGCCTCTTCTTTCTTAGGACTTTGCAATTTTCCATTGTAGCTAACCTAAAGTTCCCTCTTATCTATAGTTAGTGAGTCTTGATCCTATTTTTCTTGTTATCATAGTTCACTCCATCAAATTTTAAACTTTTTTTTCTTAAATTAGTCATGAATCTAATCAAGATATTTGAATTTCTCTTCAAGGATTTGATGATCTAATAGCAATTGCTAAAAAGAAAACTCCACCAATATAATTGAGAGACATTGGGGAGGCAATCAATTATATGATTTCAATTATTTTTATCAACTTTTATAAATCTTAAACATGTAATTAAAAAATATAACAAGCACCAAATAATAACCATGCAATGTAACAAAAGATATGTGAAGTAACGAATCCCTTGATCATAGGAAAAACTATTGCAGGAATAATACCCACAAGATGATGTACTAATGTAAAAGTTCTTTGTGAAAGACTATGAACTTCTTAGGAGTCAAATAAATAAAATCAATACATGAGTCTCTATTAGGAGACTTTGGATCTATGTCAAAAGATTCCAACTCTTTTAGGATTTGATAGGAAGACAACTGAATCCTTTTTCATTTTTTTAAAGAACTACTATCATTAAATAATTCAGGATAACCTATCCAAGAAAAATTAAATGATATAAATATCAATTTATCTTTCCAATACAGTTCCTATGAATTCAACAACTTATTCTCATCATAAAATGCTACTCCAACCTTCACAATTTTGCATCAAAAGCTGTCATGACATTACATCAATAACATATGACTTCATATGATCACATTGGTGAAACACACTTATAACGAGGGAAACATATTTCCTTAATACCAAGTGTTAATAACTAATTTGGTCTTCCATGAAGGTTCCCCAATAATAGATTAATGTTGTAGGACCATCGTTAGATATTAAAATTTAGTTCTAGGAGCTACAATACAAGTTACATCAATAATACAACATAGTCAGTCTCTAAGGAAAAATTGATGTATTATACTTCACAAGTCTTTGCAAAAAAAATGAAATTCCACCACCTTTAACATAGAATCCTGAACATTTTCCTTACAAAAATCAAATCCTAGTACACAAACTTTAACCTCTCCAAAAAGACAAAACACAAATAACAACATACAATTCCTTGCAAAACATCCCACAGTCTATCCTTAGAAATAATTTTGTACCTCATTGAATAACTTCATAATGATTTACACAAATATAGAGATTGAATCTATAATATTCCATGAACATACTTCTAATTATTCTAATATTAACATATAATCCAAAAACCTTTCCAAACAAAACTACATTTGAAACTTTTCTATAAATGTCTAGAAAGATAATATGTTGATATTAGTGATAAACCAAGGCATGAATGCAATACATAAGAACTCAATCATCTTCCAAAGTATGTGAAAAATATAGACAACAAGTTCATGAAAGTACAGAGATGAAACTATAACATAAAAGTCAAGTCCTAAGGATGAATGAATCTTTAGAAAGAACAAGAATCATCGAAAGTGCAAAAGGAATATTTCAAACTTTAAAGAAATTCATTGAAGGATCAAAAAATGATAAGAATGAAATCCAATAGAGATTATAGGAGGGTATTCACACATTGAATAAAATGTTAAGTGAAATTGATGGTGAGATCTTTGAAATATAATGAGAGAATGAAATACACAGATAAGAAAATAAACAATCAATAAATGACCTAAAAGATGAAAATGAAGTTGAGGAATGAAATATAAAGTTTGAGCAAAGCATGTAGAGTATTATGAGAAGGTGAAGATTGAAAGAAAATCTAGTGATACAAATGCGTAGGATATATCGGTTAAAATAAATTTAAAGTTGGAGAATCATCCAAATGTGTTATTGAACAATAATTACAAAAAATAAAAGATCATATCAACATGCAAGATAAGTAGCTCACAAGACCTACTTGTTATAATTGTGGAAATATTTCTCAAATGATTTTTTTTATAGAAGTGGATTGGTGAATGTTCCAAAAGGTGCACAACTTAATGGCCATTTTTAGAATTACAATAAGTTTGACTAGTTTCAAGTCCTATGAGTGCATATAAAGATCAAGCAATAGAGCATCTACAAGAATTTTATCTTGGTACATTTACACTTACAATCATTATAGGCATAAGGTTGATAAATACAAAACAAGAGTGGCACTGACAAGGGTGTCTAACAAATAGATAAGCTATTGAAGAATATAATGTAACACTTCTATTATGTCCATAGTATGTGGAATTTTTTTTACATATGTCTATAAACAAAGAGGAAAAACATAGAGGTAATTATTTAGATTAATGGGAAATAGATATTTTATGTTACATATATCAATAGTTTGGATATATTAAAAGAACTTGTAGTTATCAATTATTTATGGATGGAGATGGAAAACAAAAATGAATTATGGATCAAGAAAAGGCTACAAATTAAATGAAGAAAATATAAGTGAAGAAATAAAAAATAATTATAGTAATAGGTAAACCATTATCTTTTGGTTTACGGGGATTCAAATTCAAACTAAGCATGTATTTTCATAGGTACATAGTGTCTCATATTTATTGAGTTATAACACCTAATAGCATAGATAGATGCATGTGTTAAAGTCTTGATAGAATATGAAATGAGATAAATTTGGATACTATAAGGCCACAAGAGTAAAGGATATATACATATACTATAAATTAACACTTGATAAAAACAACTTTTGGTAAGGTTACTATTGACAAAAGGGCATTATTGGTAAAGGATATTATTTCATTTTGCTACATTTAATAATGTGTAAAACTATCCATTGGAACAATTTTGGATAAATAAATACATTTTTTAATCCTTCAAGTGACTCTTCATTCTAATACAATTCAATTATTGTCATGAAATCTTGGTGCTGAAATAATGCGTTTTCAAATTTGAATAGGTTTATCATAGGTTTGGCTAGTTCACCAATATCTATCAAAATAAATAGTATTTTTGTTTCTATTATAAAATAAAAATTACTTAGATAAAGATTATTATTATTTTTGTGGGTATTGGACTAAATCCTCACATTATATTATTACATACAATAGTTACCACTCATTCTTTCAATGTCAATAAGATTATTATTATTGACACATTAAATGAGGGCTTTTGTGGATATAAAGGATAAACCTCCAAATTTCTCACTAAAAGCTAGAATATTGTTATTTTTTATAAGGTCAATTAATTATGTCAATTTTGATCATTTTTAGGGATTTTATGTTGGGCCATAGGCAATGGTAATTATAAATTGAAGTTTAGAGCTTATACTTTGTATTTCTCCTACCATCCAATTACTACTTTTGGTTAATGGTTCATATAAAACTTTTTTTAGATCCCAAAACATTGCTAAGCCTCCCTTAAGCTAAGTTTGGTTTTAGTGCAAAGGCACTCAAGGGAAAATTTGGTCTAATTAATACTATATCCATGCAAAAGAGTTGGCATACATCAATAAATATTAATTGGAATGTCTTAAGTCTCATTATGGCCTATTGCAATGATAACCCCAATAGAAGCATATGAATCCTAAAGGTCCCACTAAGGACCTTAGGATCTAGTCAAGAATTTGGTCCAATGAAGACTATATCCATGCAAAAGAGTTCATGTATATCAATAAATATTAATTGGAATGTCTTAAGTCCTATTATGGCCTATTGTAATGATAACCCCAATAGAAGAATATGAATCCTAAAGGTCTCAATAAGGAACTTAGGATCTAGTGAATGTAGGAGGCTAATAGTGTTACATTGGATTAAAATGAGTTTCAAGGATCTAACAAAGGTATAGATGCAAGATCATTTTATATAGACTTGCTAAAGAGAAACAATTAAAAGTTTATTTTACTTGCATATTCTCATAATTCTCTATTGCTTTCCATTCCTTTTTTTTTTGATAATTTAGGAACACATATGCATCCTTGTTTAACCAATTTTGAATGACTTGAAATCTTTGTTTGTGTATCCATACAAAAGTTGGTGATAGGGCTTGGGAAATAGTATAATTTTGATGCTAATATCTTTTAGAACATAATAATCATCTCAGGGATGCAAGACACTTAACACTTATGAGATGATCATGTCCTAACTTTTATGATAGTGTGATAGCCCTTATATATGTAGATGAAGTAAAGAACTTGCAGGAAATAGTACTAAAATTGTTGATTTAGCTAGATTGTGCCTTTATGTGTTATGAAATAGGTTTAATTTTGAAAAAATATATTTGAGATTAATATTTTATAAATTGTAAGATCCATTTTTCATAATACATTAAATTTTAAAATAATATTTGAATACATTTAAATTCATTTGAATTGATAGTATACAACTTCCATGAAACTAAATTTAAACAATATTGTAATTTGATATAATTAGTATTTATATATACAAAATCTCTATAATGTGAATAATAACGATATTAGTAATATTTTATACTATTAAAAATGATGGAATTAATTGAATCTTTGGAAAACAAATAATTTTTTTAAAATTTAAATTATATGCTACATTATTATGTAAACTTTATATAATTAAATTTTAGCAATATTTTAAAAATACAATTTTAATTTGTAAGAGTTTAATTGTATTATAGTATTGTTGTTGTAGATATTTTTAATATTTTTCATGCATAATAGACTTTTGTGATTATTTTATTAATATTTTAAATAAATTACAACCTTATATTTCCCCTTTTAACAATATTTTATATGCTTGGTTAAAGTGGGATTTATGTTAATAAGATGTAAAATTTAATTAATTTTTGAGTTAATTAAAACATACATAGCTAAATTCCTTTTTAGCTATGTTGCCCGGGTATAAAATTTGCTTCGATTTTGTAAGCCATGATTAATTTTTGAAACTCGCCTGATTTTAAGCTTTAAAATGGCCGTGTTATTTTTGAATTCTTGTGAGTTTCTAAATCTTCATGTCATTGGCTCATTCCCAGGTCTGCACAACACTTGAAATTTTTGAAATCTGACTTTTGAGCCTCAGGTTATTGCAGGTTAATGGAGAGACCCAAAAACACATTTTTCCTAACCATTAACCTCTCAAAAGGTTAATGATAAACTCCAAAAACATGTTTTCATTAACCTCTTCGAGGCAAAAGCCCAGATAGGAGGCATATTGAAGGTTAAGAAGAAACACTCTGACAAATTTTGAAATCTATTCACCAACACCTCTCAAGGAAATCCAGAAAGTTATGAATGAACTCTTGGAGAGCCGAGCAGATCTAGTTGCCTGCGATGAGCAGGGCCAAACCACTTTGCATGTAAGTTATTTGAATCATTGTGCAAGCAATGTAAAAGCAAGGAGAAGAAGAAAATTTGGGTAGCCAAATAAGATAATATGGGTAAAACTGCTCTCCATGTTGCGGCCATGAAAGGACATGAAAGCCTCTATCATTTGCTTTGCGACATGAATGAAGACATTCTACAAATAAAAGATAGAGATGGGTGAATAGCTCTCTTCGAAGCAGTTAAAGCAGGCCATGATGATCTCTATCCGAGTTTACTATATCAGATTAGAGAGTATAATGCTGATTCCATTGTTGACCGCCTCTACCTCACTCTACTACATGTGGCGGCTTCAGAGGGTAGAATGCATGTAGCTGATCTCCTTTTGATAGAATCATGAAACCCATTTGTCATCATGGAAATAACATTCACATTGGCGATTGGATTTTACATAACGCGAACACGATAGAGGAGACCAAGAAAATTCACAGGTAGATAGGCATTCAACATGATCACATCCAAATTGACGTATTTCCATTCAAAGTACAGCAGAATGGATGACACAGGCCAGGTATTCGACAAAATGCTCAAATGAAATGTGCAACTTTGGGCTGGTATGACCTGGGAGTTCATGAATTATACCCAGGTGGAAGTCAAGTGATTTCACAGAGAGAAGGATTTTAATCGAGACATGTGTCTTAATTCCAAATTGATATTTTCATATGGTAAATGCGACAGAATCAAGGATGACGAGCCATGTTCTATGAAGAAAAGAACATTTTTAAAGAAGCAATCAAACGCGTGCCACCTCATAACACGTTTGTAACTGATTCTCAAACCGCAGCTTTCCTCCAGGATGGAAAACATTTTATAAGCTGGAAGAAGTGGAGCTGCCAACATTTGTTGTGGATAATGAGCAATTCATAACCAACTTGCCTTAACTATGAAAACTACGACCATGATAACATAATAACCATTATCATATATTATCCTAGACAAAGTTCATTTTCTTCTTCAAGTGCTCTCAACCTGTTCAAAGAGATTTCTGTTCTTATCCACACAAATAAGATAAAGGATCTTGTTAAAGATCTCTCGTATATCGCATTGGGTGAGTACAAATGCTTTCCACTTCTCCTTTGATCGCTGCGCACTCCTTTGATTGCTGCACACCACTGATAACGTGACTTCATATAATGCATTCACAATAGATTTTCATATTACCGCAGAATGCACAAGGGAATACGTTATTGTCTTTAAATTAGTAGGGCAAAGATAGTCTAAAGCAAAGCAAACTGAGCCTGCGGTTTCTTGAAGTATTTGTGTCGCCTATTCATTCTATCACCCGATCTCAACCTTGAAAATGCCGATAGGAAAGGCTTCTTTAAGAGCTTTCATGATAGAATGTTTTACATACTTGAGATTGATCTTAATCTGTTTGATATAATGCCTGAAATAAATGATAACATTGGTGCCATAGCTTGATTGGTGGAAGGTGGATGTCCAGTTCATAATTCAAAACGGGAGGAAAGCATGACAGGACTGTGTCTTTGAGATGCTTTGGAAGCTTTACTCATTAAGTCACCCAAGTTCGAATCAGCATTCTCATGTTCTTTGTAACTTGACATATTTGAGAAAAAGATTGGAAATCAAACCATGAAGTAGAAGTATCAGAAGCCAGATTACGCTCCTGTTTTAAGAAGTACGCTTCCAGATATTGGTGATACTATTTTAGGAAATTTTTGCCTTCAAGCCTTCTGGTCATCTCTTGTGAATGAAGAAAAGGCTCCATTAGCTAGAAAGATATTGCAAAGTGGCTTGGCCCAAGCAGGCAGACATCCCATTTCTGTACAGTGCCCAGAATTAGTGTTGGAATGCATGAAAGCTTATCATCCCAACACTAGAGAAGTTCTTTCACCGAACAATGAAGCAATTGTCCATCCGGACCCTGCATCTATTGCTATCATTTTTTGATTGCCCACTAGGATGCAATGTGCCAACATTAATCTAAGAACTGCCAAGGCATATTTTACTGCCAATCAAACTCAATATTTAAATACTGTAGCGAGGTTATGGTTCTTCCAACCAAGAAGAGGAAAGTCTCAACTAGGCAAATCCATTCACAGATCATCACTGAAAGAAGATGTGCCGAAAATTGTAACTTTGTTGAGCAGGATCGTTGGTCTTCGAGATTCACATGAGTTCCAAGGTTGGATGTTTCTATTCATTAATATGGTCTGCGAAGGAAAACAATACATTGATTGAGCTTAAATTATCAGCGAATCACTACATAGACAACTCATGGGACTTCGAGAAAATGACTACTTTTACATGACTTCATACCTTTTCTATGCTATTGCAGGTACCAAAAGTTGGCCAAGACTTAACTGGTAGGGCATTTATGATGACACAACCATCATTTATAATCATCTTCCTCAAATTCAGTATGATAATAGCCTAATTCAGTATAATCATCTTCATCAATAAACTTTGCAGGAATAGGAGGACAAATGAAATAGCTTTTCCTATCGGCATTAGATATTATAGTTGTGACACTACATCAGATGCTAGGAACATTGAAAGATCTATTGCCACAATAAATTTGCATCCTTACACAATGCGTTTCCCTTATGACAGTAAGGGCTATGCGGTGAATGAATTAAAGTTAAATTCTAGTCTTGGTCACTTCCCGGCTCTAGAAGTCTTTTGGGAGGATTGTGAAAATGACTTCGAATTCAGGAAGAGAGATTGGATGTGGCTTACAGTACGATAGGTAATAGACTTCAAGTTGGACATTGATGTGACAGGCATAGATGAAGATGAGGTTTCTTTGGTTGATCCTGACTATTATGAGAAAATTGAATTGCTAGAGCTTTCTCCTATTGATTGGTCAATTCCTGAATTGAAAAACTTGAAGGAGAGGTCTTCCTATGTTCTTAAAAGAACAAGAGACTGGATCAGTTAAGTTAGAGCCAAAAAAGCAACTGGTAAATCTCAAAATAAAGAGAAGAGAAATAATATAGGGGAATCATCTCGAATGGCGATAGAGGCAACTTCTAGTGAGACGACACAACAAATGGATACAGGTGCTCAAGATCGGGAAGAAGATCTGAATCAGACAGATAAGTTTACAGTCACAAGAAAAAGGACAAGAATGAAAGGTAGAATGAATCATGAATGGAATGAATCCAGCGAAAAAGATCAAAGAACTCCTCAGATTGCTGAATCGCATGTCCCTGTTACATCCCCTCAAGATACAGTGATTCCTAATTTGAGTCTCCCTCCTCCTGATATGTCAATAATAGACATCACACAGCTAGATAACCCATTATCTAATTCAGAAGACTTAATGATGATTGCTGAAAATGTAACAGGTGATGTACAAGCTTCAAAAATTACACATTCGTGGTTCCAGGATAGTCTTCAGAAGAGGAAGAAAGTTGTACAGATGGTTCCACCTCCATTTGATATGATCTCTAGCATTCTTCAGAAGCCTCCTAAGGCAAAAAAGACGAAGGTGATGTCCAGGTTAGCTATTGATAAGACTTCAGGAAATTTGTGTGTGGAAGTAGCCAAGCCTATAGTTGAAAAGAATATTGATGAAGCATCTGAATCAGATTTCATTCTAGAAAAGGTTGACCTTGGTCCTTCTAATGCGGAAAGAGAGTTTCAAAATTTTGAACTGATTGCCACTTAGATGTTGCAAAGGGCAAAGAAAGAGAAAAGAGCCAAAGAGAAACTCAAAGAACAAGTTCAGGTGATGACAACTTATATTAATTCAATCAGCAACACTTCTAATACCCAAGTCATGGTCACTCCACCAGTTCTAACAGGTCTTGATGGTATTTTAGATCATACTGTTGTTCAAAGAATCGGCCAACAAAAATCACATAGTATGATGATCGAGGCTTGGATAAACAGGATGATAGAAGATGCTTCAAAACTTATAACTTGAGTGAAAGAGATATATGGGAAAGCCATCACACAGATACAGGAAATTTCTGAGGAGCTGGAAAATAGCAAAGAACATAAATCCAACTGGCAAAATGTAGCTGATGAATTAAGAGAAA
Source organism: Cupressus sempervirens (assembly GCA_028749045.1). Classification (NCBI taxonomy): domain Eukaryota; kingdom Viridiplantae; phylum Streptophyta; class Pinopsida; order Cupressales; family Cupressaceae; genus Cupressus; species Cupressus sempervirens. The sequence continues at coordinate 330,003,784 of CM053785.1, forward strand.
TGGCCAAGTTGGATGCGAGCACCCTACTTCTTGAGAAAATTATTACTGATCCAAGTGACAATCAAATACATGTCTGGAGTAAAAGTGTTGGTTGGAAGGTGATAAACATCAGCAAAGGTACCACTGAGTTTGAAAAGCTAATAGCTTCTTTGGAGCAACTAAAAATAAAGAGTACAGACAAATTAATCTCTACTATCACAGGTGGGGTGCCAGTAAGTGATCTTCAGCATGTTGATTGTCAGTTTCTCCTTGATTCATTCAGTGTTAAGATTCATTCAGAAATAGAGAACCGTGTATCAGATGCTAAAACTATGATGAAGCTTAGCCTGGTTGCAGTCACACTGGGCGATTGTAACATTTCAGCCTATCAATGGGAGTCAGAAGAAATTCAAGATAGATACTTCACAGCCAAACTCAGGATGGAAAACATGTTCATTCCAAACAATGAATCCATGATGATCATCCTAGGTGCTTACAAGGCTTTTCAAAATAGATCAATTGTGTTCGGGTAGATAGAGTTAGTAGCTAGAAGAATCAGTGATTGTATATGTAAACATCTTTAAGAACTCTAGCTAAAGTTTTGTTTTTACTAGTTTCCTTGTATAGGTTAATTTTCTTGAGGTTAATTAACCTTCCAAAATTACGCATTTTGGAGGTGGTTGTTAACCACGAAGAGGTAGTTATTAACCTCTATGTCTATATAGGGACACCTTTTGGCCTTGTAAGGGGACTTTTTGGTTTGGAAAAATAAGGGAACACTATGCTGAAATTTTGATCTAGGAACAAATTTTGGAAAGTATGTACACTTTTTATCTCTGAATTGAAAAATCTCTATTGCTTTTCTTGGTGCAAGGAAATGAAATGAGATCTACTTTGCATTTCTTATTTTAAAATCCAAATTGTTATACGTTGTAGTGGACATTCTCATGGTGCTATGTGAGTATTTACAGATGATAATGAATGTGCTTAATAATACAGGTTGCTTTCAAGCGTAGTTCTTGAGCACCTCTGTTATCGATCTTGTTAACCACCGAAGGTTGTGAGGGCATGTGGTGCATTCGTCTTCCATGAATTTCTCTTGAACTTTGAAGTTTTTGATTCTTTAATTGAAAAACCTTTCAAAAATTATATCATACGAGGGAGCTGCCACTCTAAATGCAAAGGAAGGCCGCATATCAAGGGCCTATCCAACTATTGTGAACGATTTGCCACAGACTCCGTTGGGCCAATTCTACTATGACAAATCTATTTACTGACAGATTTTTGGTGACTCTATTGGGGAGACTAAAAAGATAGATGGACAGTCACCTATAATGATGTGCAATGGTGCTTTCACATGAGAACATTTTTCCTGTTCTTCAACCGAACCTTGGCTTTCAAGACACCCAGGAAGATATCATCTCAGACTTGAATACTTTAGCCTGGAGGTGTAGATGAAGTGTATAGGAATATCATCAAGTTAATCAAGTTCTTGAAGAAGAAGAAGAGTTCAGAGAAATCTTGCGAAGAGCCCCTATTGGTTAGAACATTGTAGTTATTGAAAGAATAGTGTTTATTCCAAGAAGAAACAAATAGAATCTTGATCATATTCAAGGGCAAACAAATAATAACCTTTAAGCTGGCTAATAAACCATACACGTGGATTGATAGACAAAAGGGTTTGGTAGACGAAGACTTTGAAGCCCTCCAAAAGTTAGATTTTAAGCCAATTACTCCTAAGAAGAAGAAAAAGCTCAAGTCTGTTAGTAGGTCTTCTTCTCCAACTAAGGTTATTGTTTCTCCTATGGCCTTTCAAGTTTTTCTTTTTCTAGGTACTACTGTACCTTTAGCTATAAATTTACAGCCCTTGAATATCATTCTTCTGACCATGGCACATCAAGCACCACAACCACCAGTCCCATGGGGAGCTGCTATCGGCCCTTCTAGATTTAGGGAACCAATTACATGACATGCCCGTTGGTTCTCGAAAAATTCTTCCCAAATTTTTTGGTGACGGAAAAGTCACTACTGATCAGCATATAAGTGCTTTCTTTATAACAAGCGGTGTTCTTGCAATCCAATATGAAGATGTTTATGTTTGTCTTTTTGTTGAAACACTCACCAAAGCCGCAGCTGAATCGTTTGGACAACTACCAGCTAGATCAATTACTTCGTGGGTAACTTTGATTCAAGCTTTTGAGAGGAGATTTAATATTGCCGAAGATGAACATTTTCTCCTTTCCCAGTTGACTTCAATGAAGAAGTAAATTCATGAGCCCATGTGAGAATTCATTGCTCGTTTTAATCAGATGGTGAATCGAATTCCTGTCAACAAAAGACCCATTAAAGAAAATAAAATGAGTTTCTTCATCAGTGCTCAACCTTCTGATGTAAGCTTTCAAATATGAAGGACAAGACTCGTTAATCTAGCGGCTGTGCAAACCTTGGCTATCGAGGTGGAAGATGACTTGCTTAGTTCAAGAAAATGGAGTTGTGATCTACAAAAGGGAAAAGGTCAACAAGCTCCTGTCACTACCACTGATCCTTTATACCAAAAATTGGCTAATGATCTGTTACAACTCAAAAAGCAGTTGCCTTCTAATCCTCCACCTTTGTATCAAGATACTCCAAGAAGGAATTATATGCCATATCAACAAAATAGACAGACTAAGTGGCTACCCCAATCGACACCAAGATTAGCCATCGAACATCCCTCATCATCTGGTAAACAGGCTGCTATGTGTGATTTTCACCTAACAATAGATCATGATGGCGCAAGCTGTCCTGAGATGGCTAGATTCATGCAAATGCACTTGACTATGGAGAAGATAGAAGAATATGTGGCTCCTGAAGATGTAACAAAACCCACTGTTGGCACCTCTTCTATTAAATTTTTGGAATATGAATCTGATGATGACCAAACTGAAGATATCAACAATCATTCTTACAATGTGGCTACACCAAGTTGGAGACAGAGATTGGAAGAAAAGTGGAGTAAACAAGCAAAAGAAAAAGCTTCTGATGAGACTGCTAAGACGATTTTGTCTCGTAAGCATACTCCAGAAGAGCCATCACAAACAAAGGAGATAGATAAGGGTAAAACTCCTCCTATTGTTGAAGACTCTTTCAATTTTATTGATCACTATAAGAAGACCAAAGTAAAAATTTCTCAATTGGATTACCTAAAAGCCAACCCTCATCAATTAGAAAGGTTGATCCAATGTGTTGGCAAAGGGAAACGTTCACCTGAGATCACTATCAATCATGAATCAGGAGTTTCTCTAGAAGCGAAAGATAATTTGGAAGGGCCCATGACTGAGAAAGAATCTTTTGTTGCAGTGTCTTTGTCAGACAAACCTGAGCCTTTCTATGTTTCTCTTTATATAGCTAGATGCAAGTTAAGTAATTGTATCATTGATTCTGGTGCATCTGATAATGTCATGCCTTCAAAGGTAGCACATGCCTTGGGTCTCTCTCTGAATAAACCTTCTGGAAAAGTGTATTCTATGGAGGCAAAACAAGTCCCACTAGTTGGCCAGTTGAAAGATGCTCAAGTAGCACTTGTAGCACATCCTCAGAAGAAGTTAAAACTAAACATCCTAGTTGCTGATATTCTTGCCAGTTATGGGATGCTTTTGAGCAGAAGTTTTTGCAAAGATCTTGGTGGTGAAATCAAAATGGACATGTCTCATGCCCTTATCCCGATTGGAAATAAAAAAGTTAAGCTTGACCCTGAACCCAAAGCTAAATATACAGTTTTGAAATCAGATGATCCAAGAGCTGAAATATTGTATGTTGATACTGGGCATGGAACGTACATGATGACATCCACTGAAGAAGATGTAACTAAGCCTTTCATGGCTGATATAACCAATGAATTATGGTCAATGGTGTTTGATGGAAGTTCTTCTTCTTCTGGTTCAGTTGCTGGGATAGTATTGATATCACCACAAGGAGAGAGATTTCCAAAAGCTTATAAGCTAGCTTTTGAGACCACCAATAATACCATAGAATATGAAGCTCTCCTACTTGGTCTCGAGTATGCAAGAGAAAAAGGAATCAAACAACTCAAGGTATCAAGAGATGCAGAATTAGTTGTCAACCAGGTACATAGGCAATATCAAACAAAGAATCCAAAATTGAAGGCGTATAGGAATAGAGCGTGGGATGAGATCGAGCATTTTGATGCTTTTTCCTTATTTTCTATTCCTCATGAACACAATTCTAAAGCAGATTGTCTTGCAGTCTCTACATCTCTACTTATCCCTCATCCTGAGTTCAACAGAGATGTTTATACAGTAGAGATGATTCATAGACCCAGTGTGCCTGATAATGATCGACACTGGCAAGTTTTTGATGATGATGGGAAAATAATTGCATTTCTCGAGGGAAGGCCTCCATTTTCAGACCTAAAATTTGAAGGATCGCGTAATCATAATGGAAAACAAGGAGATGATCGTTAGATTATTCAATTGGAAAGTAATGTTATCCCGAGAGGATTAGTCACCCTAGAGAGTCTTTTTGATAAAGAAGATAAAAGGAAAGAGAAAGCTAAGGACACTAAGCCTTCTAATTGTTTGGGTTATGAGAGAGTAAATATTGGTTCTGAGGAAAACCCAAAGATGGTTCTAATAGGGAAAGATTTGACATCTCAAAAGAGAGAAGAATTTACAAAATCGTTGAATGCTTACCAAGATGTTTTTGCTTGGGGTTATGAAGATCTTAAGGAATTCATGAATGGGAAATTTAAACATCAGATTCCCTTGAAACCTAGTTCAACTCCCTTTCGACAAAAGCAAGGACAATTCAATCCCAAGGTAGCTAATGCTATTTTCAATGAGATTGATAAGATGCTTAAAGCAAATATTATCTATCCCATTCACCACTCAACATGGGTAGCTAATATTGTTTCGGTTAGGAAGAAGAATGGTGAGATAAGAATATGTGTTGACTTTCGCAATTTGAATCAGGCCTCACTTAAGGATAATTATGGACTCCCTGTCATGGATCATATTTTGCAGTTGGTATCTGGCTCAGAACTCATGTTAATGCTAGATGGCTTCTTTGGTTATAACCAGATCAATATCGCACCAGAAGATCAACACAAAACAACTTTTATCACTCCATGGGGTACGTTTGCCTACAATCGTATGCCTTTTGGTTTGATAAATGTTGGGGCCACCTTTCAAAGGGCCATGGATCATTCATTCGAGGATTTCAAGAATAAGATCATTATGATGTATCTTGATGATCTTACAGTGTTTTCAAAATAGAGAAGAGATCATGTGCATCATCTAGAAGCCATCTTACATCGATGTCGAACTCAAGGCATCTCACTGAATTCGAAGAAGTCTATATTTGGGGTAACAGAAGGTAAACTACTGGGGCATATTGTCTCCAAGGAGGGTATTCAAATAGATCCTGAACGGGTGAAAGCTATCCAACAATTGTCACTTCCCATGAGTAAACCAGGAGTCAGATCTTTCTTTGGGTAGATAAACTTTATAAGGAGGTTCATACCAGACTTCTCTCAAATAACAAAGTCAATTGTGGATATGATGAAAGGGAATACAAATTTTAAGTGGACAAAAGAAGGTAAGGCTTCTTTTGAACAAATCAAGGCTGAGATTGCAAATGCCCCTACCCTTTCTTATGCAAATTTTTCTAAGGATTTCCATGTGTATTGTTATGCATTCGAGAACACTTTATCTGCTATACTTACCCAACCTGACAAAGACAATACCGAGGCCCCAATAACATTCATGAGTATACCTCTTAAGAAACATGAATTGAAATACTCTTTGATCGAGAATAATGCTTATGCTCTAGTTAGAGCAGTGAAACAATTCAGGTTTTACATTTTGAACTCTCACTCTAAGGTGTTCGTTCCTGATTCAGAAGTGAAAACTATTCTGACACAATAGGAAATTGGTGTGAACAAAAGGGCCTCCTGGATAGCTAAAGTACAAGAATATGATCTCGATATCAAACCTAAAAACCTTGTCAGGGGAAAAGGTTTGTGTAAGGCAATTGCAGAAGGATCTTCTAAAGGTGAAGAAGGGACAGAGGAAGAAACGCCTTTAGTTTTATTCATTAGCAATGTTGATTATTGGTTTTCAAACATTGCCTATTTTCTGACATATGGAGAATGTCCTGCTCATTTATCACCTAAAGAGAAGAGGACCTTAAAATTGAAATCTAAAAAATACATTCTCTAGGGTGATGCTTTATACAAGAAAGGGATAGATGGGACTTTTCTGAGATGTGTTGATTCTAAACAAAGAAAGGAGTTGCTCCAGTTATTTCATAATGAAGCATATGGAGGTCATTACTCCGCATCAGTAACGAGTTACAAAATTTTGAGAAATTGTTTTTACTGGTCCAGGATGTTCAAAGATGCAGAAGAATGGGTGAAGAAGTGTGATTCTTGTCAATACTTCAAAGGAAGAGTCCCATTGGCTGCATTGCCCTTGAAGCTAGTGGTGATCGAAGAACCCATTCAACAATGGGGTTTGGATTTCATAGGTCCTATTCATCCTTCATCCATTGCTGGACATTCTCACATTTTGATGGCAACTGAATATTTTACCAAGTGGGTGGAAGTGATCCCAGTCAAACAAACAACTTCAAAAGTGGTGTGCAATTTTATCAAACAAAACATTCTGGTTAGGTTTGGTGTCCCGAATAAAATTGTTACTAACAATGCTACCAACTTCTCTTCCCAAGAGATATCATCATTTTGCTATCAATACGGGATTATTCTCTCTCATTCTTCTGATTATTTTGCACAAGAAAATGGTTAGGCAGAATCAAGCAATAAAAATATTATGACCATTGTGCGAAAACTGATAGATGTTAATCAAAGATCCTGGCACAAACACCTGTACGATGCACTGTGGGCAGATCGTACTACTTAAAAGAGAGCAACAGGATTTTCTCCCTTTGAGATCTTGTATGGAACTAAGCCAACTCTTCCTCTTCCTTTGGAGCTATCCACCTTGAAATTAGAGAGTGCCATTGAGAATCTTGAATTCAAACATGCTCTTGAAAAATGAATTTTGTATTTGACAAAGTTGGAAGAAGAAAGAGAGATGGTTGTAGATAGAATTCAGGAACATCAATCCCGTGTCAAGAAGTTCTTTGATAAAAAGGCTAAGCAGAGGATGTTTCAACAAGGCGATCTTGTCTTGCTTTGGGATAAGCGCAGAGAGCCAAAAGGATTACATGGAAAATTTGACTCCTTATGGAGAGGCCCTTTCCAGATCAAAGAGGTATGCGGAAAGAACTCTTTTATTTTGTCATACCTAAGTGGTACCCCATTGTCCTTACCTTATAATGGGCAACACCTAAAACATTATCATCAGTAGGAGGTGTTTGTACACCATTTTTTATATAGGTTGTCCCATTTTTGGTGTGCTCCTGTTAGTTGGTGTTGTTTTGGTCTTTCTTTCTGTTGTCCTATTTTTGGTGTTCGTTCCCTCTTTTGTAAATCGGTCCCTCAATTCACTCTATTTTACAGCCCAATGGATAAGGCACCACTTTATTCATTCTAGATTTGAGCTTCGTCCTTGTCAGTCCTTGTCCCCAGTTAGAGCCAGCTGTTGCCCGGGTATAAAATTTGCTTCAATTTTGTAAGCCATGATTAATTTTTGAAACTCGCCTGATTTTAAGCTTTAAAATGGCCGTGTTATTTTTGAATTCTTGTGAGTTTCTAAATCTTCATGTCATTGGCTCGTTCCCAGGTCTGCACAGCACTTGAAAACTTTGAAATCTGACTTTTGAGCCTTAGGTTATTGCAGGTTAATGGAGAGACCAAAAAACACATTTTTCCTAACCATTAACCTCTCAAAAGGTTAATGATAACCTCCAAAAACACGTTTTCATTAACCTCTTCGAGGCAAGAGCCCAAATAGGAGGCATATTGAAGGTTAAGAAGAAACACTCTGACAAATTTTGAAATTTGTTCACCAACACCTCTCAAGGAAATACAAAAAGTTATGAATGAACTCTTGGAGAGCCGAGCAGATCCAGTTGCCTGCGATGAGCAGGGCCAAATCACTTTGCATGTAAGTTATTTGAATCATTGCACAAGCAATTTTAAAGCAAGGAGAAGAAGAAAATTTGGGTAGCCAAATAAGATAATATGGGTAAAACTGCTCTCCATGTTACGGCCATGAAAGGACATGAAAGCCTCTATCATTTGCTTTGCGACATGAATGAAGACATTCTAAAAATAAAAGATAGAGATGGGTGAATAGCTCTCTTCGAAGCAGTTAAAGCAGGCCACGATGATCTCTATCCGAGTTTACTATATCAGATTAGAGAGTATAATGCTGATTCCATTGTTGACCGCCTCTGCCTCACTCTACTACATGTGGCGGCTTCAGAGGGCAGAATGCATGTAGCTGATCTCCTTTTGACAGAATCATGAAACCCATTTTTCATCATAGAAATAACATTCGCATTGGCAATTGGATTTCACATAACATGAACATGATACAGGAGACCAAGAAAATTTGCAGGTAGATAGGCATTCAACATGATCACATCCAAATTGACATATTTGCATTCAAAGTCCAGCAGAATGGATGACACAGGCCAGGTATTCGACAAAATGCTCAAATGAAATGTGCAGCTTTGGGCTTGTATGACCTGGGAGTTCATGAATTATACCCAGGTGGAAGTCAAGTGATTTCACAGAGAGAAGGATTTTAATTGAGACATGTTTCTTAATTCCAAATTGATATTTTCATATGCTAAATGCGATAGAATCAAGGAAGACGAGCCACGTTCTATGAAGAAAAGAATGTTTCTAAAGAAGCAATCAAACGCGTGCCACCTCATACCACATTTGTAACTAATTCTCAAACTGCGGCTTTCCTCTAGGATGGAAAATATTTTTTGAGCTAGAAGAAGTGGAGCTGCTGACATTTGTTGTGGATAATGGGCAATTCATAACCAACTCGCCTTCACTATGAAAACTACGACCATGATAACATAATAACCATTATCATATATTATCCTAGACAAAGTTCGTTTACTTCTTCAAGTGCTGTGAACCTATTCAAAGAGATTTTTGTTCTTATCCACGCAAATAAGATAAAGGATCTTGTTAAAGATCTCTCGTATATCGCATTGGGTGAATACAAACACTTTCCACTTCTCCTTTGATCGTTGCGCACTCCTTTGATTGCTGCACACCACTGATAATGTGACTTCATATAATGCATTCACAATAGATTTTCATATTACCACTGAATGCACAAAGGAATGCGTTATTGTCTTTAAATTAGCAGGGCAAAGATAGTCTAAAGCAAAGCAAACTGAGCCTGCGATTTCTTGAAGTATTTGTGTCGCCTGTTCATTCTATCACCCGATTTCAACCTTGAAAATGTCGATAGGAAAGGCTTCTTTAAGAGCTTTCATGACAGAATGTTTTACATACTTGAGATTGCTCTTAATCTGTTTGATATAATGCCCGAAATAAATGATAACCTTGGTGCCATAGCTTGATTGGTGGAAGGTGGTTGTCTAGTTCATAATTCAAAATGGGAGGAAAGCATGATAGGACTGCGGCTTTGAGATGCTTTGGAATCTTTACTCATTAAGTCACCCAAGTTCGAATCAGCATTCTCATGTTCTTTGTAACTTGGCATATTTGAGAAAAAGATTGGAAATCAAACCATGAAGGAGAAGTATCAGAGGCCGAATTATGCTCCTGTTTTAAGAAGTACGCTTCGAGATATTGGTGATACTATTTTAGGAAATGTTTGCCTTCAAGACTTCTGGTCATCTCTTGTGAATGAAGAAAAGACTCCATTAGCTAGAAAGATATTGGAAAGTGCTTTGGCTCAAGCAGGCAGACATCCCATTCCTATATAGTGCCCAGAATTAGTGTTGGAATGCATGAAAGCTTATCATCCCAACACTAGAGAAGTTCTTTCACCGAACAATGAAACAATTGTCCATCTGGACCCTACCTCTATTGCTATCATTTTTCGATTGCCCACTAGGATGCAATATGCCAGCATTAATCTAAGAACTGCCAAAGAATATTTTATTGCCAATTAAACTCAATGTTTAAATACTGTGGCGAGGTTATGGTTCTTCCAACGAAGAAGAGGAAAGTCTCAACTAGGCAAATCCATTCACAGATTGTCACTGAAAGACGATGTGGCGAATATGGTAGATTTGTTGAGCAGGATCGTTGGTATTTGGGATTCACACGAGTTCGAAGGTTGGATGTTTCTATTCATTAATATGGTCTACAAAGGAAAACAATACATTGATTGGGCTGAAATTATCAGCGACTCACTGCATAGACAGCTCATGGGACTTCGAGAAAATGACTACTTTTATATGACTTCATACCTTTTCTATGCTATTGCAAGTACCAAAAGTTGGCCAGGAGTTAACCGGCAGGGCATTTATGATGACACAACCATCATTTATAATCATCTTCCTCAAATTCAGTATGATAATAGCCTACACCATTTCAGAAGAGTGAATGATACGTTCACCATGCTAACTGTAAGGGAAATTCAGGGGAACATTGGACTCAGGATTTCACCAGAAGCAGTGATGAAAGTACAAAAATATGGAAGTGTTTTTATACAATTTTTGAAGTTTACTTATATCTGGCTAGCTGCCTATGATGGTTGTCCGTTGATGTTACCTAGATTTGTTGATGATAAATTAGTCTTAATTGAAATGTACAGGCAAATTAGTCAAATCAATAAACTTTGCAGAAACAGGAGGACAGATGAAATAGCTTTTCCTATCGGCATCGGATATATAGTTGTGACACTGCATTAGATGCCAGGAACATTGAAAGATCTATTGCCACAATAAATTTGCATCCTTACACAATGTGTTTCCCTTATGACAGTAAGGGCTATGCAGTGAATGAATTAAATTTAAATTCCAGTCTTGGTCACTTCCCAGCTTTAGAAGACTTTTGGGAGGATTGTGAAAATGACTTTGAAGTCAGGAAGAGAGATTGGATGCATCTTACAGTACGACAGGTAATAGACTTCAAGTTGGACATTGATGTGACAGGCATAGATGATGATGATGTTTCTTTGGTTGATCCTAACTATTATGAGAAAATTGAATTGCTAGAGCTCCCTCCTATTGATTGGTCAATTCCTGAATTGAAAAAATTGAAGGAGAGGTCTTTCTATGTTCTTAAAAGAACAAGACACTGGATCAGTAAAGTCAGAGCAAAAAAAGAAAATGGTAAATCTCAAAATAAAGAGAAGAGAAATAATATAGGGGAATCATCTCCAATGATGATAGAGGCAACTTCTAGTGAGACGACACAACAACTGGATACAGGTGCTCAAGATCGGGAAGAAGATCTGAATCAGCTGGATAAGTTTACATTCATAAGAAAAAGGACAAGAATGAAAGGTAGAATGAATCAAGAATGGAATGAATCCAGTGAAAAAGATCAAAGAACTCCTCAGATTGCTGAATCGCATGTCCCTGTTACATCCCCTCAGGATACAGTGATTCCTAATTTGAGTCTCCCTCCTCCTGATATGTCAATAATAGACATCACACAGCTAGATAACCCATTATCTAATTCAGAAGACTTAATGATGATTGCTGAAAATGTAACAGGTGATGTACAAGCTTCAAAAATTACACATTCGTGGTTCCGGGATAGTCTTCAGAAGAGGAAGAAAGTTGTACAGATGGTTCCACCTCCATTTGATATGATCTCAAACATTCTTCAGAAGCCTCCTAAGGCAAAAAAGACCAAGGTCCAGGTTAGCTATTGATAAAACTTCAGGCAATTTGTGTGTGGAAGTAGCCAAGCCTATAGTTGAAAAGAATGTTGATGAAGCATCTGAATCAGATTTCATTCTAGAAAAGGTTGACCTTGGTCCTTCTAATGCGGAAAGAGAGTTTCAAAATTTTGAACTGATTGCCACTTAGATGTTGCAAAGGACGAAGAAAGAGAAAAGAGCCAAAGTGCAACTCAAAGAACAAGTTCAGGTGATGACAGCTTATATTAATTCAATCAACAACCCTTCTTATACCCAAGTCATGGTCACTCCACCAGTTCTAACAGGTCTTGATTGTATTTTAGATCATACTGTTGTTCAAAGAATCAGCCAACAAAAATCACATAGTATGATGATCGAGGCTTGGATAAACAGGATGATAGAAGATGCTTCAAAATTTATAACTGGAGTGAAAGAGATATATGGGAAAGCCATCACACAGATACAGGAAATTTCTGAGGAGCTGGAAAATAGCAAAGAACATAAATCCAACTAGCAAAAGGTAGCTGATGAATTAAGAGAAATGGCCAAGTTGGAGTAAAAGTGTTGGTTGGAAGGTGATAAACATCAGCAAAGGGATCATTGAGTTCAAAAAGCTAATAGCTTCTTTGGAGCAACTGAAAATAAAGAGTACAGATGAATTAATCTCTACTATCATAGGTGGGGTGCCAGTAAGTGATCTTCAGCATGTTGATTGTCGGTTTCTCTTTGATTCATTCAGTGTTCAGATTCATTCAGAAATAGAGAACCGTGTATCAGATGCTGAAACTATGATGAAGCTTAGCCTAGTTGTAGTCATGCTAGGAGATTGTAACATTTCAGCCTATCAATGGGAGTCAAAAGAAATTCAAGATAGATACTTCACAGCCAACCTTAGGATGGAAAACGTGTTCATTCCAAACTATGAATCCATGATGATCATCCTAGGTGCTTATAGGGCTTTTCGAAATAGATCAATTGTATCCGGGTAGATAGAGTTAGTAGCTAGAAGAATCAGTGATTGTATATGTAAACATCTTTAAGAACTCTAGCTAAAGTTTTGTTTTTACAAGTTTCCTTGTATAGGTTAATTTTCTTGAGGTTAATTAACCTTCCAAAATTACGTATTTTGGAGGTGGTTGTTAACCACGAAGAGGTAGTTATTAACCTCTATGTCTATATAAGGACACCTTTTGGCTTTGTAAGGGGACTTTTTGGTTTGGAAAAATAAGGGAACACTATGCTGAAATTTTGATCTAGGGATAAATTTTGGAAAGTATGTACACTTTTTATCTTTGAATTGAAAAATCTCTATTGCTTTTCTTGGTGCAAGGAAATGAAATGAGATCTGCTTTGCGTTTCTTATTTTAAAATCCAAATTGTTATACATTGTAGTGGACATTCTCATGGTGCTATGCGAATGTTTACGGATGATAATGAATGTGCTTAATAATACAGGTTGCTTTCAAGCGTAGTTCTTGAGCACCTTTGTTATCGATCTTGTTAACCACCGAAGGTTGTGAGGGCGTGTGGTGCATTCGTCTTCCATGACTTTCTCTTGAACTTTGAAGTTTTAGATTCTTTAATCGAAAAACCTTTCAAAAATTATATCATACAAGGGAGCTACCCCTCTAAACGCAGAGGAAGGCTGCATATCAAGGGCCTATCTAACTATTGTGAATGGTTTGCCACACACTCCGTTGGGCCAATTCTACTGTGACAAATCTGTTTACCAACAAGCTGATAGAAAACAAAGTAGCAACTATCAATACTACTGTAAAAAATGGTTGGCAACTTAATATAAAGAAGTAGATTGTAAAGGATATAAATATGTACAATATGAACACAACTAGCCAAACAATGGTGTTCACGAGGATGGTTTTTATGGTTTTCATTAGTTGGAATATGCAACTATTAGGATTTGATATAGTAGATGCGATAAATGATGTTGAAAAATAAGTTTAAATAAACCTCGACAAAATTGAAAACTATCAATTACAAAAGGATTTATCAATCAAAACTAATTTAAAAAAAAAATCTTGTTAAACATTACAACTCAGCCTTTTTTCACAATTGCATAAATTAAAATACATGAATTAATGAAAATATTAACTCTAATAGGAAAAAAACAAAAAGAAGAAGAAAGAAAGATGATGTTACCTAAACCTTATTAATTAAATTAAATGAAGCATATGTTTAAGCAAGAATCAATATCATATCTTTAGCCCAAAACTAAAAGAGATTAAAAATTGAATTTCGTTAAGTTTATAGTTTTTGCACATACAGCTCTAGTTAGTAACATAAAACAATATTTTTGTTTTCCAATCTTTAGGTAAAAAACGTCGACAATGCATATATCCATGTGATGCGGGAATCGAATAAAACCGAAAAAGTGCATTGGCAGAAACATTCCTGTGCTACTCCACAAATATTTCAGTTTGCAAGTACATTTTTTTTTTTAAAGAAGCGTAGCAAAAACAATTATTCAAAAAGAATTGGCAAAATGATGCTCCAATATAAACTTGATTATTCGCTTCAATCTTCTGTGGAGTATATTTGAAATAGAAGTGATTTGTAATAAATAGTAATCTTGAAAATAGTAGTGTGAAACAAAAGCTCATTCTTTCAAACTACATTTTCTAAATTTATTGTGTAATCAATTAATGTGGTTTGGTGATCAATTGAAACTATCTTGAAAAATAATATAATGCTTACATAAATTTGAGAGGTTCTCTATCAATTTTTTCCACTTACAAACAGATTATACCTATGGGCATGTCTTGGAAAAAAAAATGCAACTATTAATTTATTGAATGTTTACATAAACTCTCTAGTTTGTTCCTTTCCAACTATTACCCACTACTAGACGGGCTCTTGTGGATTTGGGAAAGAATTTAAAGATTGAGAAATTCTAAAAGATACACAGACGGCTCTCCTTGGAAACCGATCAACAAGATCTGTGTAGCCTGGCAACACGGTCCATTCCATAGACTTCAAATCAAGGGTCAACAGCTTCTTGCTTCCTCTAATGGTAAACCAAATCTTATCCGAACTTGCAGCAAGCATAAAATCTGTCCCATGTGATGACTTGACTGTTTCTTCCAACAAATCCTGAGGAGTGACAGAAATGAGGGACCAATTCTTATTATCTTCGTCTACTGAATCCAACTCCCATATTCTCACAGCAGTGTGCTTGATAAAAGGAAAACCTCCCCATATGGAGCCTCCTGTATTCAGCGCCCCCTCCTCTAACCTGCCCACCAAAAGCAGCTTCCCATTACAAGCCACTAGGGAAGGCAGAGAGAAGCTGTAATCACTTTTACATTTGTGATAATGTATATGTGGATTAAGAAACCCTCCTTCGATCACCTTTAACTCGAACTCTCTGCGGGCAATGTCATCCACAATACGACCAAAGTCATTCATAAAGTAGGCCATGCCATTATGTAACGTGCTCTTCCAAAAATGTGTATTACGAATAGAAAGCGGAACTCGAATATCTTGGGTAATATCCGTCCACTCATTTGTTCTTGAATCATATAGCAGAATATTCTGAGAACTGTCTACAGTGATAATTTCAAAGTGAGCAGCGTGGACAATTAATTCACAGGCCGATCGAAATATTTATCTTCTACGAAAAGGCAAGAATCTGTGCTGGTTTGTTAGAAGATTATATATCACAGGCTTCATTGTCATAGCACCAGAATCAAAATAAAGGAACAGGAAAAGGCCATCCACTGCAGCACAGACGTGAAGTTTTGGGGAAAAAGGGTGAAAGTGAGTGTTGCTATCCCATGTGATTTTATTCCATGGTAAGTCTATTGGGAACCACTGGTTAAGAGATGCATAGAATAAAGCTATTCTAGCAGAACTCTGTTGGGTTACAAAATGATGATCGTTCTCCCTAGTGAAATTGAGATATGAGGCTGATATTGTCATGTTAAAGGATTTACAAATGCTCTTTGCCCTTAACAAGGATGGCAGAGAAAGTCTTCTCAAAATCTCTCCAATTGCATCATCATCTAAATCGAGATTCTTACTAGTGTTATTCTCCATTGAATCCCATTGTAGATATGAATTGCCATTATTATTACGGCGATAAGGCAAAGTATTTGGTGGCACTGGTTGCTTACATTCTTCAGTGATCGCAACATACCTATATTGGAAAGCTTCTCTCCATGAATGGTTGAAATTCCCTTGCAATTCATTTCCTTCTTCGGCAACTTTGAAACTGTATAAAATTGTCCTCATGACTGAACTATCTGCCCCCATTCTCTATCTTGTTTTTTACTAATAGGTGCTTTTGCAGAAAATGTGTAATAATCTATGTACATTGTAAAAACTCAGGACAGCTCTGATACCAATCTGATAGAGCTGGATGGATTGGATCCAGAATGATAATTAAACACAGAATACACAAGACAGACATAGAAATCATTTCATTGCCTGACTCATTACTATACATTACATTGTGCCTCCTTTATAGATGACACCAGAAACATTTAAATTAACAAACATAGAACAAATAGACTTTTTTAGAGCTATCTACACAAATGACTTCTAGAACTTTACAGATTTACATAATGTTTTTGGAAATCTGACCGACCTTAGTTTCTAAACAGGTACCTTTTTAGTACATTTTATATTATTTCATCAATTATATATAATTCTTCATTTAAAATTGTTGTTTCTGTATAAAAATAGAATTATTTAATTTATAAATTCTTATTTGTATAAAACATATATGGATTATTAAGTCGAGAGGCTTTCTACAGCGCAACAATTTTCAATGTAAACATTTTCCACTTTAAAAAAAATTGATAGTCATTTCCCCATCATGATTTCAATGCGTTTCTCAGAACCGTCTGAAAAACATCTGTAATCGATCTTCCATGAGGTAGACGAACCGCCCACAAAAAAAATTTCTATTGCTCTCCAACCCTAATTTAATTTCCTTCACTTCATTTAGCGATAGGAAACTCTGGCTTCCAAAAGCCACATAAACAACTGAGCAAGGAGCCTGATCTTCAGCCAAGCTAAACAAGTCGATTCACTAATTTTGGATTGGGAACAAATGAGCTTTTGCAGGATGTTGTTCTACAAATACTCTACAAGGCTCGCTGCAATCTCATTGCACATTTTAGTGGCCATTGTCGTGCAATCTTCATAGCATTTGAGGCCATGCTCCAAAAAGCTTATTCCCCATAGATTCTGCGATTTATAGTAGCCGATTACAGTCTCTGCTTCGAACAGCTTATAACAGAGGAAGGGTAATCAGACAGGGATTTTGTTAGATTGTGACCGGTGATTTCTTCACCATGGTCATGCTAGATTGGATTGATGAAGTAGTTGGAAAAGGCTGCTCCATTAAATTTAAGTTCTAGAACACCAGATCAATTAAATTGATTTTTCCTTTAATATTTTAATGATATTTTGTACTACTTTTTGAACAGTAGAGCAGCATCTTTCTATATATGTGCTAGTCACCAAAGAAACCCCAAAATTAAGTGCCCCATAACAGATAAGTAGCCCAAAATTCAACTCCTAACTGATCTTTAATAAATGTTTATCAACTAGGTACCCATTGCTCATAGAAACAATTGAACCCTAGTGAATTATGCACACACCTGGAAGCGTTTTATGAGTAATCTATACAATGCAGATGAAGTTTGATGCTTCAATCTCGAATATTATATGATTAAGTTCAGGTTTTTCAATTTAGCTTTCAAATGTTAAATGATTCAGTTCAGGTGTTTGAATTTAGATTGTTGAGCCCTTCCAAGCTTGATTGGTTAAGATACCCCAATCTTTCAAATATTTATCTGTCTTTTTCTGGGCAGTTTTAAGCTTGCTTCACTTAAATTGTGTGAATACCAGTAAATTTATTCAATAATAGCTTTAGAGCAGATATCCTTCTTGAGGCACCTATTTTCAATCTGACTCAGTGCAATAAGTGCCTCAGAAAGATATCTCTCAGCTTATTTTATATATATATATATATATATATATATATATAAGCTAGTTAATATTATTATATAATCTATATTATTCTTATTTTGTCTTAATCAATACAAGTATTCTTTCTTCATGAAATATTTAAGTTTACATATTTATTTTCTTAATTTAATATATTATTTATGACATTTATACAATTGATTTCAACTTTTTAAAAAAGTGTAGAATATTTATAATAAAAAGTTTTTTTATTATTTTTAAGATTTATCATAGATTTTATTATTATTATTATCTAATTTCTTACAAAAAAAATAAATTTTTATTATACTTGTGTTAAAGCTAGTATACTAGGTGCAAACAATTGGTAGATTAATTAGCATTTGAATATTTCTAAAATTTACATATTTATTTATTAATTAAATATATTATATAAATTGTTTATCTCATTGTTTTAATTAGTTTGACAGTAAATAAATGAAAATTTTTAATGTCCAAACTCTTATGGTTTCATAGGCATATACTTGATAAGAATAAATTAAAAAGATGATCTAATAGAGTAGAATTTGGGCACTCAAATTAATATGTAATATTATTTTCAATTATGATGATATGATTTTATATAGAAACATTCTACTTCTCACTATAAAAAATGTAATTACTATAGAAGAATGTATATTAATTTATATTTATTAAACATTAAAGATGTTTTTTTTAAAAGAATCTATGAAGTAAAAATCTTTTTTCTAAAATAAAATAAAATTGTATATCTTCTATTAAGATCTAACATAATTGTTTATTTTGAATCATAGTGCTTCACTTTAACTTTTGAACTTTATTCACATTATAATGCATTAAAATAAAAGTACATGTCATGTTATTTGTTTTGATTTGAATATCATTTCAAATTTAATTTAAGAAACTTAATATTTTGAAAAACAAAAAATCAGCAATTTGTATGGCTCCCTTGAGAATTTCCTACTCAATCCCCTAGAGTTCATACAAGTTGTTGACTTTGTTGTGTGCTATTGCATCGCATGTGTCCTCTATGTGGTATGCTTTACTATTTTTTTTGGTTTTCAAAATTTTCATGCTTTTCAAATTAGTTTCCTTTCTTAGTCTTATTTTGGTGGGATTCCTTTTTTTTTCTGGGTAGTGTTTAAATGCCTTACAGTTAGACATTCTCGGTCACTAATTTAGTCTCACTGGTATGAGAGGTGAGCCTGTCAAGTAATGATGATGAAACATCCTACAATATGAAGGAAGTGAATATCATTCGGGAAAGTGGCAAGGATTTTGATATTTTTATGAAGGAAATAGATACAAAGAATGATAGTAATGAAAATCCTTGATATAAGGTCATTGTATTTGAATAGTCATTGCAATTTTGTCCTCCTTCAATGTTGTTTCATAGAAATTTTTGTAAGCAATAAATTGAAGTGGAAGGCCATCAACTTATGGAAGTCAACTAGTACACAGAAAGACATCCTTGCAACCATGAAGGCTCTAGATCAAGGGGAGATGGTAAGTCTAGCTTGCATGGCTTGAAATATCCCTCCCACTCTCCTAATGATGACATCTTTTGGGGGTTTGAAAATAAAAATTATTGGCTTAGAAATATGTCTATTTTTTTGTTTTTATTGATATAGAAGCTTTACCATCTTTTGAACTCTTAGATGAAGTGGAAGGATCATCATAAAATGGAATTCAATACACTGGAAGAGAACCTTACAACCCTAGAGGCTATCGAGGAAGTGTAGATGATAAGCCTACCTCCCATGGCTTGAAAACTCTTTCCATCTCTCCTAATAAGGACATGGTTGAGGCTTTTAGAAATTAGAAGTCTTAGCTGAGAAAAAATTCTATTTAATTGTTTTCATGGATAAATAAGTTTAACCATGTTGTAAACTTCTTGATAGATAAATTGCTAACATTTGGGGGACAAACCTGGAATCTATGTCAATGTTTAGAGAGTGGTGAAAAAGGGTTTGTTCGTAGTTTCAATCAAAATAGATAAATATGATGATTGACTAATAAAAGGAGTTTTTGGAATTTTAGAAATTCATAATTTAGGGATTTTTAATGGTCCTAAAATAAAATATTGACTAGGTTACAACTTGTTCCTCTCTAGAATAGATAGAAATTAAAGTTTTACATCTTAATTTCTTCCCTTTTTTCTCACACATTTCAAAATTGATAGGTTTAATTCCACACATCAAGGAGTACAATGACACTCTCCCTCATCCTAATGTTAAGATTCTTATTATCTTACCTCTAGAAGTTAATTTTCTTGAACTTGTTTCACTAATTCTAGAACATGAATCATTTTTTTGGGAGTTTTCTATGATGGAAAATTAAGCTGCCTATTTTCATTATAAATTAGATGGTTGTACTAAAAAATATTTCCCACTTCTTAAGAACCTCAAAAAAATCATGTTTATTGTGAATTGTAAATCTAATGGGAATAAAATTTCAAGTATGGAAGATGGCGTGGCCAAAAGGCATAACCTATAGTCAAACAAAAACCCTCCTCAAAAAGAGAATGTGATTTTCACATATTTAAACCCCATAGGAAATGGAAGTGTTAGCATATAATATAACAATATAAATGATCATATTTTTAAGGATGAGGTTGAGGTGGTTTAAGTGTCTAGAATTAATGATAAGGTTGAATCCCTATGAATCCCTAACCCAATTGTAGATAAAAGATGTACATAATAATTATCCCTATTAGCTAGGAATCAGGTGTGAATTTAATCCCTTTAATAGATTAAACATGCAAAGGAACACCTTGCCTCTATCTTTGAGACATATAGTATTATTAGAAGAGATAACACCGTTTCCCTCAATGATAATAATTCTCTCCCCTAAACCTTTACATCCAAGAGAGATTTAGTTCTGATACATAAGGATGTGAATGACCTCAATTGTAGAAAGGCTATAGATGAAGCAAAACATTATAGTAAGTTCATTACTAAAAATGACCAAAAGAAAGAAATTATGATTGAAGTACAATCTCTTTTTAATGATATTAAGAAAAAGGGTAGCGAAATCGCCAATTATTTTTATAGACTTTTGAGTAATACAAAATGTCATTAATTGAAATGATGAATGGAAAGCTATAGGATTGGAGATGCTTGATAGGAACTATTTGGTTATAAAATTATGTTATAATATTAAATTTAAAGATATTAATTACTTCAAAGAAATCAAAATTATTGGGTTTCAACCATACATCATTATTAAATTTCACATGGATCAACCTACTTTATTTCATTCAACTAATCTAAGTAGAAAATGTAACAATAATATTATTGTTGACTGATAGTGGAATGAGAATATTATTGCTAATGGGGTCTACCCATGACAAAGATCTCTTTGGGTCGGTTTAAAACAAAAAATCATACAACTAGTGGTATTTGTAATATTTCTTGACCAAATGACTGTAGAGAGAGGGACATTTTATAGGGTTGGCTCAAATTTTTACCACCCATACAAAATTGGGGTTTTTTTGGCAAACATTAATATGGTTGAGAAGAATAAAGATAAAAGTGGGGCTAATTTGCATTAATTTGAAGGAAATAAGAACTTATTTTGGTTGATCTATAAAATGAAATTTAGACAGGTTAACACATTAGCTTCAAAGAGAGATTCATCCTCTCATATTTTTTCATACTTTGTACAAAAATCAAGGTGGGAATCAAAGGCTTTATTTTCATTTAGATATATTTTATGTGAAGTGACTAGTTTCTCTATTTGGGCACATAATTGATATTCTTGTCATTGCCTCATTGGCCTAATTTTATGATCATTATCCTATCTCAAAAAATGTCTATATATGCTACTACTCTAGCATTGGAAGGAAAAGAATTGGAGGAAAAGAAACCTAGGATGGCAAACATGAAAAGTTCATTTTTTCTATTTTGATGAAGCCCCTATTCATTTCCATGGCAAATTTGTCCATTAAAAGTTCCCAAAACTATAGGATATGGTTTTCTATGTCATTATGTGCTCTATATCCATGGAAGATAGGGTGAAGGTGTATTACTACTACCACTTTCCCATCCTAAACCATTTTAGGAACAAGGAATACATATCCTTTCTCTATCTACATTTACATTTAATGGAACATTATGTGTCAAACATTAGAAGAAAAAAGAGAGAGGGAAAGAGATATTATGTTTATCACCAAGCCTTAATTTTTTGAATCTTTAAATTCTAAAAAGGCCTTCATCCCCAAATCCTAAGCCAAACACCTTTACCTGTAGAAATCACTGATATAGGTCAAATTTCCTCCCTCTCCACCCAAATCTAAAGTGATAAGGATCCCATTACCTCTTCTCCAAAGATAAAAATTGAAATAGTTTAGGTCCTTAATTTTGAGAGTACTTATATCACCATCAAGAAGGGAACCAATATATCAATACAAATATTTAGTGAGAAAAATCCCTTTCCCAAACCTAGTCTAGTTAAATTAGATAAATCTACTTCAACTAATAATTCTAGGAGAAATTCTTTCCCTACATCCAAATGAAAAGCCACTAGAAGGAACTATGGGGAGCAAGAGGATGATGAAATCAAAAGTGAAGTTCAATATGAGGAATTAATGAAGGAGGAATAGAATATCCTATTTCCCTCTAGAGTTTTTGACACGTTCAAAATGAAGGCCATTACTCCAAATTTTAAGAAGAGGTGGAATGTTGGTGAACAAGGTACAGTTAATTCACTTGTGAGAATTAGGAACTTGGGTAGTCAAACTAAAGAAAAGGTAACTAGGAGAGAGGATGAGAAGAAGTCTAAATAAATGGAGTGAGATCACATGTAGTTGGAGGGGGACACTATGGGAAAATATGACAAAGAGTAGTAGAACCCAAAGATTGAGAAGATGGAAAAGTCCATCACTAACTTGGTCAAGAAGATCATAGGGCTATAAGATAAGTTTGATAGGATTTCTAATTTCTCACTGTAGGTGATGCATTTGATGGCCATTACCCTCTACCTCATACAAAATAAAAAGGAATAAAATGGTGATGCTAAGGACATGGAGATGACTTGCTCACTATACAAATTCTTGGCTAATGATTAGCTATGATTGCTTCTAGGGAATCCAAGGAACCAAAGAAAAGAGGGTTAGCTCTTGCTCACATGCTTTCAAATTACTTTTTAGTTTTTAGTTTATTAGGTTTTTAATTATCTTGAGGGATCTCTCTATTATTTTTTATAGGGCTAGTTTAATGAACAATATGAATATTTTGGTCAAGTTTTTGTATAATGTTGACATTCTTATGGTTTTTAGAAGTAGTAGTATTAACAACACTTTATCATGGGGGATTTTTATGAAAAGGGGGTTGGGTAGTTGCATGGTAGTGACTTCCAACTTATTCTTAGACTATGTTTTCCTTTATATGGGTCAACCCCCATTTTGGTTGCTTCTTAATACAAAAAATAATAGTTTATATAATGTTATGTATATTATAAGTAGATTCCAAAACAATGGTGGTTTCAAATTATACACATCTATTATCTCTAAGGATGATACTATGGATGCAATTAGCATGGTAATATTTGTAGTTTTCATATTTGGTAGTTTATTCACATTAGAGCGGACCATTTTAATGTTAAAGAAGTATATTACTATTAGAAACAAAATATTTCTATTACAAAGAGAAGCAACAAACGTTGCTCTATAGGACCATGCCTTTAAAAAATAACACTTTCGAAAAGAAATTATTTAGAATATAAAGTATTGTGTTCTTTATGTATCACTTAGAATAAGAAGTTATCTTTTGCATCAAATAATTAATATCTATATATAGCTTATAATGATAAAGGTATACAAACCCCCAAC
This sequence comes from Cupressus sempervirens, assembly GCA_028749045.1. NCBI lineage: Eukaryota > Viridiplantae > Streptophyta > Pinopsida > Cupressales > Cupressaceae > Cupressus > Cupressus sempervirens. Next base: position 330,027,334 of record CM053785.1, read on the forward strand.
CATGGGAAAATAATGCATAAAAGAGGATGTATATCCATTAGTAGGTTGAGGAAAAGAGATAATAAAGCCAAGAATTATTAAAATGTATCTAACATTTTTTATGTAGCAAGCAGGAAGTTTCATCCCATCAAACAATAAAAATAGTTCAACCTTTTTGTATGTTGTGAGAGGGAAGTTTCATCCCATCAAACAATGAAAATCACAATGTGGAATGGTAGAGCTAGGATGAATGCCCCTAAGAAGAAAATACTTATCAAAATTTGTGTAACAACATTAAATTCATAAACTCTATTGGTTTTAAAAAAAAGACTAACCAAAGAAGAAATATTTTTTTATAATAAAAGAAGATCTCTATTGAGCTTGAGTCCTTGCCTCTCAAAATGCATAAAAATAACTCAATTTGAAAATCATCAACAATATATATATATATATATATATATATATATATAACCAATACATACACAAAACATCAAAATAATAACATAGATCTCAACCTCCAAACCCAACACACAATTAAAAATTCTCAAACTAGCAAAATTCCACCTTGAGTGCAATAGGTATGGCCAAGGTGAGTGAGGAAAAAAATGGATTAATAATTTTCGAATATATCACTTTAATTTGAATCAAGTCTTATAAAATCTTAAGCCAATAAGCTTATTATTGCAAGACTTATCGTCAGAAATTTATGACACTCCAGTGGTATCAGGCACTATTAAAATGGAAAAATGATCAAATATAAGATTTTTCAATGAGGTTATCATACACTAGTAAAAATAGGCATGGGAATGTTCTAAATTGTTAGTTGTGTCTTACACCAAAAAACATAGAGGATGTTGAGAGCCCATTTGCCTTCATTCTACAAGCACAAATTCCTTGCCCTACAGAACCAAAATATAGATTGGGGAAAAAGTAATCATCACAAATGGGCTATTGAAAATTCAAAGAAAATGGGGAAGAAAATCTTACAAGAGTGGTGGCCTCAACCACAATGTCACTATAGTCAAATTGAATTTCTTGATTGTCTATCACAGAGATGAGCACATTAATTAAGTGTTGAGCTCACCATTTCATCCCCTATTTCCCATGGTGCTCCTTTACTAATTTATGTGCAAAGATGTCTCTTTTCTTTTGCAATATTTTCATGACGGACAAGAAATCCTACAAATATTATAGTGGATGGTAGTTGTACTTAAAAATGTATGTATAGTATTTTACAATATATAGTGTTTTGATTTTTAAAATATATATTATATACATAACAACTTTGAAATAAACAAATATATAATAAGTTTGAGTTTCCTTGTCACCAAAGGCCATAAAAAAAGAAATTATCTCTTTATCCCACTAATATTCGATAACAATTATAATATAACACCATCTTTATGGAATTTAATTCCCTAATCCCAAAAGCCCATTCGCAGTGTGTTTAGGGTTGACCCAAAAAAATGGTTCTCCCATACAATGTTTTAAGAAAAGATAGATAGAATAGGTCAAAGAGAAATAGAGGAAATTGGATATAGATACAAAGGAGCCAAAGGTAAAAGGGGTAAGATATGACATAAATAGGGAGGGAGAAAGGAGTGTCTATGGGTGTGAATAAGAAAGATATAAATCAAGTGATCAGTAAGTAGATAGGGAGAATTTATTAATAACTATTCAAAAACATCATCAAAGGTGTACAAGAGTATCAACCTAACCCTTGCACCCTTAAAAGGTGCAAGTTCTAGCAATAATCTAGTTATATATATATATATATATATATATTCATATTTCTTTTGTGTATCTATTTTACACCAAAGTAAGTTTTCTAGTTTATTTATAAATAAGCATGGTTAAATATTAGGTGGTACCCCAGTGAACTCCATTACAAATTAAGGTAGATTGACATCTAGATCGTCACCTAGTGGTCACCCATACAACAAACATAAAGTCTTCTTATTTGCATAGGAGGGATCTACAATATATACAAAGACAAAATCTATATATATATATATATATATATATATATATATATATATATATATAAACACCTATAATTAATTACAAAGAAAAATTAAAGTTCATAGATGATTCTCCTAGTCTCTATTTCATTGATTGAATTTTAATTAATATTGAGTAAATTTTATTATTTCCTTTTACTTTTTTATGAGTTTCATTTAAATCATATTGTATAAATTCTAATGAATGATTTCAAATAATGAAAAAATAAATAGTATATACTTTTAATAATTATATTTAGCCTAAAACACTTGTCCGTCGAAGTAGAGCAGCAGGGAGATTGGTTTCGATTTGTCCCATTCTAAACAAAAGTTTCTCACATGGTAGGGATTTGTGAATTTTTACTACAAACTCTACCCTTCTCATCAATGACACAATTTGTGTGGAATTTTGAGATTATGTAGTGCACTTCTCCAGTGTGCACAAAGTAGGTGTGCAAATATTCTTCATCAACCCAATACTGCAAATCCCCAATCCAAAACATCCTAATTTCATCATTCAAATACTATGACTATTGCTGATATTGTTGTTGTGTCTACATCATCCATTGATGTTGTTGATCCATCTCTAAGTCAAAGCCTATATGGAAATAATAATGGGTGAATTTTAGTCCTAACAACTTCTCAAAACATTCAAAATGACAGAGTTGGTGTGTTAAAAATAGAAGTGAATACAAAAAGGTTTAGAAAGAATGAAGATGAAGAATTTAGATATGCAAAACAATTAAACATTTTTACCTCTAACAAATATGTGAAGGCAATTGGCTTGTAAATAGTGTTGAGATAATGGGTGTTGCACACATTGCATAATATTGTTATATCATATTATTTTATTTTATTATGTAATGTTGTAGCTAGATGGATGTGCGACATGTAAAGATTCCCATAGGATATATTTGATGAGTTGTATTGTAACATTTTGATAATATTTCATGTAATTATTTAATATTAGGGAAAAGAATTAAATTTTCAATATTAAATGTGGGGTCAGTGAGTTAGGTAGCACATGGTTTATGTAATACCACTTGGTGGTTTTGTGGGACTTGCTACTATATAAGTAGCCACAAGGGTAGTTATTTTTTTTGTGAGAAGATAGAAGGGAAAAAGGCAAGAGTTGAGCCAGATAGGGTTTGACAGGTTAGCCAAGGGAGCATTTGTGAAGGTTAGAAGCATGGCATGGGACATGTGGATTCATGCTTGTTTACATGGATTGCTCAGTTGTAGCTATGGCTTTGAAGGCTTCAATAGTTGTATTGTAATAGTATTTTTGTTGAATAATACATGGTGATGGATGCTTTTGGAGGCTGGGTTTTTCCCTTAATGAGGGTTTCCAAGGGCATATCTTGTGTCACAATTTTTGTGGGTATGCTATCTATTCTCTTGCATGTGGACTTTAATTCTGTGTTTATTTTAGATCTATTATCATGGGTTATGTGGAAACAATTATATTCTTTATTGCAAGTGTTGTGAAGAACCTCCTTATAGCAATATCGTGAGAATGCTCGAAATAACAGAATACCAAGTGATAGCAGAACTCAGAATGAATCTACTGATCGCAGGCCACTTCGAGGGGGTAACCTCCTTTGAGCAAGCTCAATATAATAAATTCGTCCGTACCCATCAAGGGCCTCAACCTATTCTTATATACTGGGTACGATCTAGAAAAGTAATACTACCTATGCATGTGGGATAATAAAATATACTCACGGGACGACTTACAAAGCATATGCGTCCAACAACACTACTCTAACAAAATAAACAGAAGGAACACACAGGTTCCTAACATCCCCTCTCCCTTAGAAAAAAGCTTTGTCCTCAAAGCTTAAGGTGTGGAAATTGTTGTTGAATCTGAAGAAGGGGTTCCCAGGTAGCATCCTCTGGTTGCATGCCATGCCACTGAATCAAGACCTCAGAGATGGAGCGAGAGCGAAGCTGGCGAGTGCGCTGGTCAATGATTGCCACCGGCTCCAGGATAATGGATCCTTCCGTATCCATTTCAGGGAGAGTAGTTTGTGCTTTGACAGTGGTACCCAGAACTTTCTTTAGACAAGAAACATGAAAGACTAGATGAATGCGGGAAGAAGGAGGAAGTTCCAGTTTATAAGCAACTGAACCAATCTTCTGCAGAACCTTATAAGGCCCATAAAATTTTGGGGCCAGCTTATGACACCCTTTCAGCTTTAGGGAGGATTGTTTGTATGGCTGTAGACGAAGAAAAACCATATCCCCAACTTGAAATGAGCGCTCAGAACGGTGTTGATCTGCTTGCTGTTTCATCCGATTACGGGCCATGTGAAGATTATCCTGTAAGGTACGAAGAATCTGATCCCTGCTGCGGAGAACTATGTCAACTGCCTGGACTGGTGAGCTGTTGGGAGTGTAGGGAAGGAGCACTGGAGGTGCCTGACCATAGACTGCTTCATATGGAGTCATTTTAGAGGCAGTGTGGTAAGAGGTATTGTACCACCATTCAGCTAAAGGGAGCCACTTGGCCCACTGATGTTGCTGCTCGGAAGTGAAGCAACGAAGATAAGTTTCCAAGCATTTATTGACAATTTCAGTTTGACCATCAGTTTGTGGGTGATAGCCCGAACTCATCTTCAGTTTGGTGCCAGTTTTCTGAAACAGTTCAGTCCAAAAATGACTGGTAAAAGTTGCATCACGATCAGAGACAATGGAAGAAGGGAGTCCATGAAGACGAAATATCTGGTCCATGAAGATTTGTGCAACAGAGGAGGCAGTATAGGGGTGGCTGAGGGCACAAAAATGACTATATTTCGAGAGACGATCAACCACAACCAAGATCACTGTCTTGCCACCGGATTTAGGAAGCCCTTCAATGAAATCCATAGAAATATCAGTCCAAATCCGTGTAGGGATGGGCAATGGTTCGAGCAAGCCAGGAAGGAGCTGAATACGGTGGTCCTCTGGACGAGAAGGAGGTAATCCCACAGGTTCAGCAAATATACCAGAATACTTGTCCAAAATGTGTTGGAGATCGGCAGGAGTGCTAGAGACTGCTGATGGCTGCATCTGAATGGAATGGAGCTGAGCGATGACACCATGTGAATTCTTCTTAAGAAGTTTTTCCATACGGTGTGAACTGATGATGCTGAGAGACCCTGGTTGTAAGCCTTTCAAAGTGTGTTGGTGCCCCTCGGCTGAAAACTGCATCCAAAGTTCAGCAAAATCCCAGAGAATGGGGCCAAGAGTGCGTAACCATTGGGCACCCAAAACCACATCACAGCCACCTAAGGGTAAGGAAAACATGTCAGAGCGCATGTTATAATCTCCAATAGAGAGACGCACATTGCGACATTTCCCTTTACAAGGTAAAGTGCCCCCATTGGCAATCATGACTTCAAAGCTAGAGTAGGGATGGATAAAGCAATCAGCCTGTTTGGCTATTCGTGGATCAATGAAGTTATGAGTGCTACCAGAATCAATGAGTATAGTAAGAGGGATCTTCTTGAAGAAACCCTGGACCCGCATGGTTTGTGGAGTAGTGACTCCTGCCAAAGCATGGACAGATATCTCTGGTGGAGCTTCTAGTGAAGGAGGTTCAGGCTGGTGAGGCTCAACCTCATCATCCACTGTTTCCTGAGCATCTACATATTCTTCCAGTTCCGGTGGAGAATCCACATCCAAGAGATAGAGCTTTTGCTGAACACATCTATGGCCCCGAGACCATTTCTCATCACAATTATAACAAAGCCCTTTGTCTCGCCTGACTCGCATCTCTATTTCAGACAAGTGCTTGATCGGAGTAGTTCTGGGAGCTGGTATGACTGGAGGGTTGTGAGAACCTGTATTTCTGAATGGAACAAAATTAGATCTGGAGCGTTGTAGAGCACTAATCTTGTCTTCCGCTAACTTAGCCAACCCAAGGGCTTCCATCATTGTAGTAGGTCGAAACATTTTGACTTCTAAGCGAAGTGCATCCTTCAGACCACTGACAAAACAACTACGGAAGAATTCATCAGACAAGCCCTCTATGTGATTAGCTAATTTTTCAAACTCTGTCTGGTATTCTCTTACAGTGCCTGTTTGACGCAGTTTAGTGAGTGCTCCTGTGAAATCATCAAAGGAACTAGGGCCAAAGCGCTCCAAAATGAGGGTGCACAATTCGCTCCACGTTGGGCCTACATTAGCCTTGATGTACCAACGGAACCATTGAAGAGCTTCATGTTCCAAATGAAAAGATGCAAGGGGGACTTTGTGGTTATCCAAAGTATTATGCAAGCTGAAATACTACTCTGCCCTATAGATCCATCCAGTCGGATCAGAACCATCGAAGCGTGGAAAATCAAGCTTTGGTCCACGGAAATTGCCAGAAGAGGACCCAGTATCTCCTGAATGGTTTCGGCTCATGGCTGACTGCTGAAAGTTAAGACCCAGAATTTTGTCATCCAGTTCTTGAAGTTTGGTTTTGAGGGATGCAATTTCCTCTTCCATGATTTTTGCTCCTGTACGCGTAACAACCATAAAACAAGGTTTTTTTTTTTTTTTTTTTTTTTTTTTTTTTTTTTTTTTTTTTTGGAATGGGTAGAAGATGAGAAACAAAAACTTTTTTAGTTACGGCAAACTTGGATTTGGGTAAAACTCATATAGGAAATGGGTGTTCGACGGGTGGTGGGAGACTACTTGGGGACAAGGGAAAAAGAAAAATGAGGGTTTCAAGGGTAGGGAGGCGAAATGAGGCGAACATTCCAAGAGGGATAAGGGAGCAAAATGAGGAATCGAATCTTGTGGCTCAGTTTGGTGGCGATTGGATGAGAGGTGAAAAAGATAGGGCAAACCCTAAAATTAGATAAATGAGGGATTTAGGGCTTTGATATGTAAAATTTGGGGTTGGGTCGCCAAGGAAGGAAGTATGCGAAATGATATTGCAGACGTTCTGCGGAAGTATGAGCAGAAACAGAAAGCAAACAAGGAAGCTACGACTAAAAAACAGAAAAATTTTTACTCTTCACAGACAGAACAACTGAAAAGAGTTATTGCAATAACAAGAGATATTAGAAGTGAGAGGAACCTGAAGGCCACGACAGAAAAAAAATTTGATGTAATTTCCACCCAGCGAGCCCAAGAGAGTGCTCTGATACCAGATGTGAAGAACCTCCTTATAGCAATATCGTGAGAATGCTCGAAATAACAGAATACCAAGTGATAGCAGAACTCAGAATGAATCTACTGATCGCAGGCCACTTCGAGGGGGTAACCTCCTTTGAGCAAGCTCAATATAATAAATTCGTCCGTACCCATCAAGGGCCTCAACCTATTCTTATATACTGGGTACGATCTAGAAAAGTAATACTACCTATGCATGTGGGATAATAAAATATACTCACGGGACGACTTACAAAGCATATGCGTCCAACAACACTACTCTAACAAAATAAATAGAAGGAACACACAGGTTCCTAACAAGTGTCCTTACAAATAGTTTATGCCTTCATTCATTGGCTTTTAGAGCTATTTTGGGTTGATCTACCAACAAAAAATCAATAATTTCTTAATGTAAAGGCTACAAATTCTTAGGGTTTTACCAGAAATTTATCAGCAAAGTTTGGGTTATAATTTGCTGTAGCATTGGGATTCTTGTGCAATGATCATGATAGGATTTATTTTCATACATTTGATATGCTTTGAAGTTTACTTGTATTTCATAAAGGTTTTCTTCATTCAAGTAATTAGCCATGAAGTTCAAGTAGAGAAGGGGCATGGAAGTTAACAAGAATCTCAATCACAAGATCATCAATAATACATCAGGTACCACCAATCAAAATTGTCTAGAGAAATATGTAGAGAAGATAGGGGTTTGGTCAGTGATCAATCGAAATGGGTATATCAGCATGGTTCAAATATTTTCAAACCAAAATGCCCTGGTTGCGAATAAGGAAAGCCATTGGTCTAATATCATTTTTTCTATTGATAACCTCCACCATCAATTTCAATTTTTTAATCATACAAAATATGCTTTCTGGAAGAGATGGCCTCTATCTTCCTACCAAATAGGTCCCATTGATAAACCTTATGCAAATTCCCCCAAAACCCTTGAAGCACATTTTGGTAAGCCCAAATCCTCAAAGTTCAAACCTTTGGATAACCATCCAAAAACATATATTCACCCACAACACAAGAATATTTCTCCCAATTCTCCCTCTCAATACCTCGATCAACTTCAAAACATTGCTCAATCCAATATTAAAGCTAAAGAATAGATGCTGATCATTAGCAATCTAGATAGTGAAGAGCAGTGGCATAAATATATGAATCTCAATGTTTTTGCACTATGAAAAAGGCTAAAGTAGGATATGAAAAATCTAATTAATTGGCTCTAGGATTTCTATCAAAACTAGGTAAGTATATCTCACTATTCTAAAAGAGTTATGTTCATTCAGTGTAGGGATGAAAATGTCAAAAAATACATTCTCTTTACATCTATTTTCTATTATAATGGTTATGTTATTAGATTCATTGAATGGATACTAGATTTTAAGGAAGAATTGTTAAAATTTTGCATTTGAACTTGGGTTTCAATTCATTCACTTCCACTGAAACTTTTGCATATAGAGATTCTCAAGAATATAGTTTCATCAATGGGGAACCTAATAGGAATAGATGCTTCATACAAATACTTTAATAACATTAAATTTTTTTATTAACTACAAGATTAATAGTCCTGAATTTCGATCTATTAAGGTAATAACCAATAGATCTATCTATAACTTAAAGCCTCATAGATTTGAAGGAAAAATCTTTGAAATAATCAAATTAAATAATAAAAGAAAGATCACATTTAAATCTATGCAACCAACCTCTGAGCTTAAAGAAATCTTCCCTTTGATCTATATAAGGAATAGAAAAGAATTTCAAGGGAAATTTAGTCAAATAGCAAGGAAAATAGTAGAAGAGTCAAAAGTTGGTAAAAGAAGTAAAGAAAAAACAACCGTCATAACTAAAACCATAGATATCATAGAGAAAGATTAGAAAGAAACTACCAAAAATCTACAAGAAACAAAAGAAAATGAAGCACAAAATAAAGAAAAGGGAAAGTCTTCAATATCAAATAATAGTAAAGAAATGATTGATCTATTAGATATAAAGCAAAATTAAAGAACTAATCCATAGCAAGGAAATGAACCAACCTATGAAGATCAAATTAATAAAGTTATCAACAAAAGAGATGAAGTAAAAATAAAACTTAAGAGAACCTATATTAGGATGAAAAAGACAACAAATAGATATAGAAGGAATAAAAAGAAATAAAAATGAGCTCAGATAGTGAAGGTTACAGAAGAAATGGGTTGGAAAGAAAAAGCATCATGGAAAGAACCTAGGTCCCAAGAAAAAATATTTTGGATAACTTTACCAACACTTTTGAAGAAATTGAAAATGAAGGTCTCTTCTCCATTGCATCTACTAAGAGTAGTAAGGATAGACACACAAAAGAAATATTAGAGACCCCATTGCTACAAAAAATAGAATCTATAAAGGAAACCATAGAAGCCAACAAAGTGGTAGTCAAGAAGTGTATGAAATTTTGGCAGACACCAAATAAAACACAAGAATCTCAAAATAATAATCTCAGTAGGCACATTGTAAGAAAGAATGATCAAAGTAAGATAAAAGGAATACCAATACAAGACTTTCATGACTTCTTGAATAATGAGTTGTCAAATAATGATAATCTGTAAATGTCAATGTTAGATGAAGCTCAGAAAGAAAACTTGGAATGATTAACAAATGAATTGATACAAGTGTTCAACCATGATAATATGAATAAAAGTAGTGATGTACAAAAAGCAGAACTAATTTATCAAGTTTTAAAAATAGGATGAGATGAATACACTTTTGAAGATTTAATAAGAGATTTGTTAATCATTGATGATGAAGATAAGAATACGAAAGCAAAATAGTCAATTGAAGATAGGATAAGCTTAAGACAAGGAGATGTTACAGATGTGGGTAGAAAAGTGAATACACTAGATTTAGTAGTTAATATGAGTATAGATGATTAGATAAATCTTGTATATCAGATAATGATAGAATTAGAAAATGACGAGATAGATATGAAAGAAGGTAAGCAATTGGAAAGTGTATCAAATGCATAGGAGAACATAGAACATTTAGGTATTTTGATGAATCAAAAAGGGATAAGAAACCCTAAATATGACAGTTAGAAAGCTAAGAAAGGAAGGAAGTCCCTGAAAGAACTAAGAGAAGCAGATGGGCATGCAAAAGAAGAACAAAAGGTCAGTTAGTTAAGCTTGGGAAGGGGAAGAACCTTCCCATAGCAACATGAATATCACTACTTTGAATGCTAGGGACTTAAATGCACCTAGCACGAAACATTTACTAAAACATAATTTAAAAAAAATTGATTCTGAAATTATAATCTTACAAGAAAAAAAACTAAATAAGGAAGAAGAAATTAAGCTAGGAAAGAAATTAGGTAGCTGGAGCATCAACTTACATGAATCTAGAGGAGCATCAGGGGGATTAGGGATGATTTGGAATCCTAGGAAAGCAAATATAAATATGATAAAAATTCAAACAATTCATGGATGAGCTACATAATTAAAGGCATAAAGACTAACTTATAGTTAATTCTAATAAACATCTATGGCCCAATCCATAATAGAGATAAAAAAAATTTTATGGGAAGAAACAAGTCTATTTATAAAAAAACACAGCAATAAACTTATTCTAATAGGTGAAGATTTCAATACTATTACAAATATAGATGAATTTTTTGAGGTATCAAGCGAATTCCCCATGCATCTTTGAAATTTATAAAATGGATAGACCTTAATAACCTAGTTGATATCACTATTAGTAATGGTAAGTACACTTGGTATAATAGAAGGAAAGATTTCTCATATATGTTTCATAAATTAGATAGGTTCTTCCTCAAAGGAGAACTTAGAAGAATAGATTTGGATATTTAAGCTTGAATCCTTCATATAGTAGGATCAGATCACTATCTAATTAGGATTGATTTTACTAAAACCCATAAACCTACCAAACACCCTTTTATATGTAGAAAAATATGGTTTTTAGACAAAAAACTTATTGATCTCATTAGAGAATGGTGGAATCAAGTAAATTTTAAAGTATCCAAAATGTATATATTTGTATCTAAGATGAAAATGTTTAATGAAAATATATTGAAGTGGAACAAAGACCAATTCAACAATATATTTAAAGAAAAACTAGACATAGAAGAAATTTTAAGTAAATTAAACACAAAAGTAATTAAAGAAGGTATGAACAATGAAAACTTCTTTCTAGAAAAAGAACTCCTTGCTAAACACAAAAGTATTCTAGCAAAGGAAGAATTTTTTTGGAGGCAAAAATCAAGAGAAAAATGGATAGAAGAGAGAGATCATAACACAATTTTTTTTCATCATAGCATGCTAATAAATAGAGTCAAAAGAAAAATTAGTAAAATAAAAAATACTTCAAGCACTATCACTGAGAATCTTGAGAATATAACAAAGATCCTAGTAGATCATTCTAAGAATTCATTAACTAATTTTACAAGTTTGAACATGATAGCTCAAGTGAAAATGTTGGAACCTATACCAAAAGTGATCTGTATAGAAGATAATAAAGCATTAAACTCACCCATATCTTTGGAAGAAGTCAGACTAGTGTTATTCAACATGAATCTGGATAGCTCTCTAGGACCAAACAGTTTCCAGGCCTACTTTTATCAAAAGTGCTAGGATATTATCTAGACTAATCTTTGAAAAGCCATTGAGGCATCAAGAAGTGGTGGATCATTATTATCAAAAATTACTTATACCTTTCTTATGTTGATACCCAAAAAAGTTGAACTTGAAAATCTAGGGGATCTTATACCTATAGCTCTTTGCAGCAACATCTATAAAATCCTATCCAAAATTTTAGCTAATTGAATGAAAGCATTTCTTCCTAAGCTTATGTCAAAAAAAAACAAACATATTTTGTACTAGGAAGATCAATACTAGATGTGATACTCATTATTTAATAAACATTACAGTTGGCCAATAAAAATAAAATGGCAAGCATGTTCATGAAATTGGATATTTAGAAAACATATGATATGGTTGATTTGAGGTTTTTATGTAAAACATTGAAATCTTTCAAATTCTCTCACCAATGGATAAATATTATCTTTCAATGCAAATCTTTGTCTAAAACATCAATTCTCATTAATGGGACCCTTGAAGGCTTTTTTGACACATCTAAAGGTTTAGGACAAGGAGATCCACTATCCCTTTTCCTATACATTACCATGGTAGAAGCCTTTGGTAGAGCTATTACAAAAGCATACTATGATGGAAAATTTAGGGGAATTACTATTACCAAGATTTTTTCTAATATAACCCATCAATAATATGCATATGATACCATTTTACTAGGAGAAAGCTCAATAAATGAGGCCTTAAACTTTAAGATGATTTATTCAATAATATATGGAAGCTTTAGGTCAAAATGTGAATGCAAAAAAATTAGAAATATTTTTCATGAACACAAAACCTGAAATGAAAATGGGGTATAAAAAAAGGTACATTCCCATGTAAATACTTAGGAAAAGAGATAGAAGAAGATAGTAAAACTAACAAAGGATGGCATAAAATTCTTGATAATATGGATAAAAGGATAAGAGGGTGGAAAGATAAATGGCTGACTAAAGTTGATAAAGTTACTAAGATCAAAGCAGTTATATCCACCCTCCTAACATATCCCCTTTCCTGCTTATCATTATCAAAAAATATCAATAATAAGCTTGAGGCAAAACTTAGAAGTTTTTCTGGAATGACACTAATGAATAGAAAAAAATGGCATTTATTAAATGGGAAAATTTATGTAAGCCAAAGGAATTAGGAGGCTTAGGTATCAAAAACTTAAGATGGCTAAATGAAGCATTAGGAGCTAAACTTACTTGGCATCTATTCGTAGAGAGGGATCATAAATGGGCTAAAATTATGTGTAACAAATAGCTTAATACAAATGATCCCTATTCCATGTTTAGAATGAGGACCATCTTTAAAGGATTGGAAAGTTGGAATTTTATAGCAAAAAGTAAAGCCCTTATTAGTAAATATCTCACATGGCATATTGGGAATGGTGATGAAGCACTCTTCTGAGAGGATTCATGGGATGGTTACCTATCAGTAGATAGCATGGGAATCCCAACTGCATTAATGAGAAATTAGTTCAACTCTAGAGAAGTAAGGTCAGAAATTAAAAAACTAAAAATGTTATTCATGGAATTATAAGGTGGGAATGGAAATCTATGGAGAATATAGACATGGGACCAACAATAAAAAAGGCATGCAAAAAAATCATTCAGAAAAGGAAAATAAGGAAGTTAGAAAGAAATGAAAAACTCATTTGGGAAGCATCAAAAGATGGTAGGTATAGTTTTAAAAATGGATATAGAGTTATCACACATTCCCAAAGATGGGAAGAAGTGAACATCCCACTTAAACTATTTTGAGATTCAACTTGTCTAACAAAGACATGATTCTTTTTATGGATGGCATCTCAAAATAGGATCATAACTGCTAATAGATTTAGTAAGATGAGTATTGAGGGATTGTCAAGATGTGTACTATGTAAGCATGATCATGAAAATACTAATAATATCTTATATAGATGTCCATATACTCAAGATTATTGGGATTGGCTCAAACAAATGCTTGGTTGGACCGCCCCTATGCCAGGATGCCTAGATGATTTTCTTAAAGGTTGGCTAACAAATAATAGTGATTATGTATATAAAAACTTATGGAGTATGTGTCCATATATCCTTATGTGGGAAATATGGAAAGAAAGGAACACAAATTATTTTGTGACAAGGACATGATGAAAGATGAGATTATTAAAAAAATTGAGGCATGTATAGTTGAAACTTTAAATGCTCACCTAAGGAAAACCTAGAAAGAGAAACAATCATTTTCATTATGGGATGGATTAATGAAAAAGAATTAGAAAAACCTAATGAATCCTCCACTTGAATGTCGATGGATCCCACCACTGATTGGGTGGACCAAATTAAATTTTTATGGAGTATCAAGAGGTAATCCTAGTACTACGGAAATAGGATGTATAATTAATAATGATTCTAATAGGTGGATCACCAAAAGGGCTAAATCCATAGGATTAATCATTAACAACCTTGCTAAACTAGAAGCTCTACAAGAAAGTCTCCAAACTTGCCTAAATCTAGGTGTATCAAAACTTATTATTGAAGGAGATTAAGAGATTTTACTAAATTCCATTAGGAAAAGGAAGATGACTTCTTGGGTTTTAAACTCTAAACTAGAAGAAGTAATAGATATTTTGGACTACTTCAAAGATATTCAGATTCTTCATATATTCTAGGAAGGTAACAAAAAATAATATCAACTAGCAAATAAGGGTGCTGATGGCAAAACTATTTTAATATATAAGGAATAACAATGCAAACAAAAATTGAATAGCCATACTAATATAAATGGATTAGGTAAAACTACTCTATTAGCAAAATATGATTTGGAGGAGTAGTCAAAGATTAAGGATACATCCACATTACCTTTAGATATCTATTTCTACAAGGGTACAAAGGTTGGCCAAAGAATATACATACATAGAAACTATATATTTAGTTGAATGCAACTTATAGTCATTGGAACATTTGACCCACATAGTTATCATAGGCATAGTGGGAGAAAATTTATAGTTACTAATCAAGAATTTGAAAGAACCAAAGGCAATATGAAAATAATTAATCGAAAAAGAAAAGTTTAAAAAATAAAATTTAAACAGTTAGATAATAACTCAAACATCTAGAAAAGGAACTCTATGTATGAATTAGGAATTAATAAATCATATCTATTAATCTATATTCCTAATTTATTGTTTGGAGGCATAGCTTTATTAATATCTTTAGGGCTTTATGTCTCCCATGCTCTTGTCATCATTATGTGACACCAGGCTAAATCTTATTATAGATTTATTCAGTGTCATCTAGCTGACATCAGGCGATGATGGCAATCAATCTAGTTGCTTCTAGATCCTTGTATGAGTTTTAGTTTTCTATTTATATCCACTAGGTATCTACAATGTTTATTGTCATGTCCATGCTAGGATTCTATTTCTGTTAGTATAGGATGGTACATACTCAATTGCAAAGTATACAAATTCATAATATGCTAATTGATCTAGCATTAAATTGACATGTAAAGGCAGGATTCTATTCGTTGTTAGGAAAGTATTGATCGTCAAATTGAAGCCACACCCTTAGATCTAAGTATAAGGCTTTTAAATAAAAAATGATTTTAATAGGAGTTCATATTAGCTGGAAAAATCTTAAACTAATGAACATGGTTAGGATCAAGTTTTTAGTATATGTGGATATAATGTTAGAATTTAAGTAGGAGCATTCTTAAAATGTACTACTGATCAGTAATCTTTGACATAATGTTAAAGGAAAGAAACATAGGAATCTCTAGCTAGGAATTCAGGGATATCTAAATCAATGTTTTTACTTAATAGTATTAACATTCATTTTGAATTGCTTTACTAATCAATAGGTTAGCTAGGTGTTATCACTCCATCTAGGATTGCAGAAGAAGAGTCAACTATAAAGCATTTATAGATCTATTTGAAATGGTCAATCTCATCTCAAACACTAAAGAGCTCAAATAATTATTATAAAGATCATTGGAGCTTGTATAATTCCCAAAAGGAATCAATCATTTATATTGTACTCAACAAAAAAAATTGGGAATTGGTAACTGGGGTATGCCCCTTTGAATAATGTAATAATAAAGGACTATAGTCCTTGGCAAGACTGGAGGTTTTCTTCTCTATTCTTTCCTACTAGTGCCCATTTGAACACAGATACTCTTTTGTATTTTTATTTTTATTAAATTAATATAATAAAAGGATTTAGCTATTTACCAATCAAATTTTTTTTTTAAAGTAGAAAATAAAATTATATTTCTCATAAAAGTAACTTTATTATGGGGAAAAGTTTCTATTAGAAGGCTAGATCACGTGTCTATTAAAAATTAGATCTAGATTGAAATTTGTAAGGGAACATTCACATTAGAACGTTCACATAAGAAGTAACCAAAAATAAAAAAAAACTTAATGTAGATAATCAAACATCTTTCATTTCTATAGTGAAGAGGAAATAAGGATCTTTTGGTAGATTAAATTTCATGGAAGGTAGTATTTATGGTTTCAATTGGTAATAGGTATAAAATTATCCATCTTATGATCATATTTAGCTGACTACAGTTATGTTGTCACAACTAGATCCTTGTTTCATGGGGAGGAATCTCTTATTTGAGCTTAACATTAATTCTCATTACTATATTTAAAAGCTATGGGTTTGGCATCTAAAATTTGAAGATGATTGACAAAATGGATGGTATTATGTATGTGTATGTTTGGACTATAGGGGACTAGCGATTTCTATCGAATTTTAATAAGAAAATAATGGCATTTGAGGGCCTCACATGGTAGAATCTTAAAATTATGGGATTCTGGAAGGATTTTAGCACTAGGTTCATCCCTAAAACATATTTCTCTTCAATTAGTATCTCATTTTCATTCTCACAATCTAAAAACCCAATGGGGCATAAACACAATTTCTATGGCAAACAAACTTCAACATAAACTCACTACCTATGTGGGATAGTAGAAGTAGTCTCTATGATTCCCATAAGCTCTTCACTTCTATTTAACATGTCCAACCATCAATTATAGCAGAGAAAACCTCACTTCCATTTTGAAAAATAGAAGTAGTGGGATTTTATCAATTGCTCACTTTACCTTCACACTAACTTCCCAATTAACAATAATTAATGAAGCCAAGCCCATGGCAGATTTTGATTTCTCATATCATAATAAAAGTTTCTCCCATACCCATTGCATTAGAAGATGTCAAGAAATAAGTCATCTACATTTATTGTTTCTCTTAAACCTAATATTGAAAGCAACATTATGATGTTTTCTTCTATAGATGAATTGATATGATTTATAGTGTGAATTTATTTTTTCCCAAAGATTTATGGAGCCATGGCAATTTTTGTTCCACTAATATGTTCTTTGATACTATTTTTTCTGATGGTACTTGTAGATTCATAGAGTGGACCTTTGACCCTAGCATAACTTTTTGTTGGATATAATCATTCAATTGTATGTTGTCTTTGATGTTACACAAATGTCAAGTGTATGATGAGAAAATTGGTGTCTACCAAGCTCACTCAGGAAATGGAGACATTTCTTTGTGAGTACCAAGCATTCCAATGCTTGCCAAGTTCAAAGAAAATGTCTATCAAGTTCACTCAGGAGACAAAGGAAATTTAGAAAGTAACAAGTGTTAACCGAGCTCACTCAGTTACCAAAGATAATTTATAGAAGATAGTATTGACTGAGTTCACTCAATTGAAAAAGAAAAGTTGGCTTGGAACTAGTGTTAACCAAGCTCAATTAGTTATGAAAGGAAGCTCATGAAGTTGTAGTGTTAACCAAGCTCACATGGTTAAAAAAGGAAAACCAATTTTAATTAGCATCTACTAAGCAGGATTAGCTAACAAAGGATTTTCTTGTTTTGGCATATTGAGATTATTGAATTAATTTGTTAATTCTAGTGGACTAAGGAGATAATTATTATGATATTTAAGTTGTATTCAAGCCAACTTGACTATATAAAAGATATAAGTAAAAGATCAAGTTGTGGATTGAATATGTGAGAAATCATGTGAAGATAAGAAGATACTTAGAGGAAGAGAATTGGAAGGATATATAATATCCTTGTGGAGTTGAAAAGATACATTAGATCAAGAAGCATCAAGTATTCAAGCAAGAATTGAGATCTAAAATAAGAAAAGATAATTTTGCATCATCAATTAGGTCAAGGCATTTCTAGATAGAAGTGTCTAAAGACCTCTAACAAAGCTGCTCTTAATAGGGTGATGAAATCCTCTAATAGGGTCATAGCTATTAGTGTGTTTTGTAACCTTTAACAAGGTTGTCTCCTAACATGTCTCACTTCAGAAGAGTGAAAAATAATAACTAGTTGCAATTGGTGGTTTTCCCAAATTGGGTTTTAACATTAAACCTTGGAGTCTCTTGTGTTCATGCTATTTACTTTATGTGTATGCAATTAAGTTAAATATGGTTAATCACATTTAAACATCTTAAGATATGCATGTTTAGTAATAGTTGATCTTTCAGTGCTTGTTAGCTTAAAACATTTGCTAGTGTAAATTGAGTGCCTCTATGTTAACTGAGTTACAATAGAATCTAGTATTAGCATAGTTAATGTATTTGTTTTGTATTGACATATCATGGATAAGGGATTTATTTTTGTAGTAACTAATTCACTCCTCCCCTCTTGGTTACTCCTCTATATTTCCAACAATTAGTATTAGAGTGTTTTGCACTTGTAGAGAGGGAGGCTTCTGCCTCTTGTGTGGCCACTAGTGGTACCCTCTATTCTTCTTCCTCTTCTTGTTCTGGCTTTTCGTCTACTAATTTTGGTTGTGGTGATGCATGTGGCACTTGGCTAGGCTCTTGACTTGTAGGTGCAACTTGTGGCTCATCTTTTTCATGTTTCTCATATTCTTGTTCAGGTGCTTATTCTTGAGTCATTTCCTTCTTCACCTTTATAGGTTCTCTTTTCCTCTTATTGGTGCTCTTATCTACCCTGATGTACTCTACCTCCCTCTCATGTTGATGTACCATTTCTGGCTTCATAGGGGATTGAGAAGGGAAGGTTGGAACTATAACTAATGCATCTTTTCCTTTAATTGGCCATGTAGTGGCTTGGAGGAGGATAGCCTAAGCAACACGATCCATTCGAAATGGATTTTTGATCCATTCCTTCATCAACTGAACTATGTGTCTAGCACAATGATTGGTATCCATATTCTCATCCCTTTCAATCTTGGCATTCATTATGGGCCTATCATAAATCTTGTCCCTATTGTGTAGAGGATCTAAGATGTCTTATGTATCCTTCTAAATAGCCTTAAGCAAGATCTTTATTTATGGCCTTGAGTACATATTACATCCCTATATTTATAAGAAATCATCTCCTATTTTTGTGTTGAGAATGAGATATCTTAGAATGAAAACATATGCTAAAAGCTAATAAAAAAAATCTAATTATATATAACCTAACTCTCTAAATGGTTCTAATTAGCTCTCCACCCTTGTTTTTATAAATTAATGGGTGCATGATTCTTTTTTCTACTTCAAACAATAAAAGAAGAAGGAATCTATAAGAGGATCTAAGAGTCTTTAGGAGCTCTAAAAATGGAAGCTCAACCTTCTCTAGATTTTTCTAGGAGTTGAACTACAATCAAAATTCATTTCCGATGCGTGGATTTCTCTAAAATAGAAATGGGCAATTAACTATCAATGTAGTAGTTCTACTTTAAAACTAGCGGTAAACCTCTATAAATAGTGCACCTATACACCTAAACACTTATGCACCTTGATGTCAGGTTTCAAAAATGCAAAATTTTCCCAAATGATCAAACAAAATTTCTAGCATCTATGTTTTCTTCCCCTTTATACCAAAACAATGTTTGGATGTTTTCTCTTAAATTTCTCAGTTATTTCCATCACTTGGGAAACTTCAAGAAAATCCAAAGTTCCATACATATCCTTTTTTGATTTTTGATAGTTATTGACTTCTATACGGGTTGCCACAAAATCCTCAAGTTTGGTGTCAGGATCCAACAATAACTCTTCAACCTTGAATGCTTGTTTGATATCTTCATATAATAAAGCACCTTTTAAGGTTCCTTAGAATTGTTGGACTGTTGATTGCACTGTATTGAATTTATTCTTCAGTTCATCTTCAAAAATCTCAAGGCAAGCAGTGTTGTAGTACCTTTCTTCTCCAAAATTTTCTCATGAGTTTGATCCCTTGTTTTCTTAATATTTGCATGTAGTCCTTCCATGGCTTTATTTCTTGTAGATATCTTTTCAATTGAATCATTGAGCTTATCCAACCCCTCAGCAATGAATACCTCCATGAGTGTATGATACCTTTGAATTTTTATTGTTTTAAGTGCCTAAATGTCTTTAGCCTAGGTATGTATCTCATCCATGAATCCTAAATATTAGTTCATTATGGATGCTAGCTTATCTGCACTTGACTAAATATGGTGCAATGGGTTCAAGTTCCTTCTATTATTTGTACACCTATCTCCTCAAAATTTTCATGCCATTTCTAATCACATGTTCCCAAAAATCAATCTAATTGGATATTTTCCTTTTCTTTCCTCTCTAATGTTGTAGCAAGAGTGATCTCTAGATTATCCAAGTCAATTGGACCCACAACTCCATGGAAATAGCCTCTTAAAAGCTCATTTTGTTTTAGTAGCACTATCAACTCAAACTCATCTTGGTCCATGTGTTTGAACACGTCCTTCTTCCCTGTAGTGATCATCACCTTAGTAGTGTCTACTATGGGATTTCGCTACGTAATCTATTTTGTTTTATAGTCCTTTCGAGTCAATGTTTTAGTGTGAGCATGTGGAGGAAGAATAGCTATGTGTGCAAGAAATTCCTGATCTTAGTTCCTCATGACAAAGGCCAATGTTCATGCATCACTTGTAGGTGGCTCGGGCTTCTTGATGAATTTCACTACTTCTATTATTCCCTCCCTAATAGTAAGATCTAGCTACCTCTTTTGACAAAACATTACCTCCCTCTTCATCCATTCAGTGTGGTGCCCATCAGAGACATGTACTTGACTAAAGAGATTGTTTCCACTATAGACCTGATGAGGGAGCACCTCAACCCTAGTGCATTATGACAAGTTTTCTAATGTTGAAATGTTTGAGTCCTTTTTGGATTCATGACACCATGTGAAGAAATGGTGAAATTGTACTGAAATGTATAAAAAAATGCTTGAAATGTATTTAAAATCAAGAAAGATAGGTTTGCATCGAGAAAATATAAGGTGGTTTCAATAACTACCTAGGATCTCTTTAAAAGAGAGAAATATGTAACCGAAAAGGGAGAGTAGAGTGATTATGAGGGAGTGAATCGAGAAGGAATTCACTTTGCTCTCTAGCGGTAGCCAGAGAGCTAGCCATACTTTTGTAGTTTGTAATTAAGAATTAAATGGAGTATGTGTCCTTGGTTTTTAAATAATGTCTTTGTCTTTTTTTATTGATTCTTGATTAGTTATTCCTTCTATGCATTCAATTATAGACATTTTGGGTCATTAGTTTTGAGGTCATGGCTTCTCTATTTCTCATCGATAATGTGAAGAGAAACCTAACAATGGGAATGGAGTCACTACAAGTGGAATGTAATGGATTTGTTTATTGTTTATGAGTCAGGTTCTTGTTTTTAGTTGTGAATATGATATCAAAGAAAAGATGGCGGCTTTAAGTGGATGCTTTGTATATCCTCTAATGGAGGAGCCATGTGATATGCAAATAATCAACATGAAATGGCCATCTTGGAAACTTGATTTGTATGTGGAAATTTGTAAGTGGGAGGAGAGGTTGGTTTAACAATTTTGAGTCTCCAAACAATGTCTTTAAAATGACAAGGTGTTGCAGTGGTCTAAATAGACATCGTGAGCCTGAGAGCAATCTCAAGAAACCCAATAAGGAGGATCTTATGGAAAATGGTGGTGCCTTTATTTTCTAAGCTGATAATAGACCAAATGAGAACCCAAAACATTCAAAGTTGTTCATGCCTTGATGTCGAGTTTCTACCTCTTTCATGTAGAATGCCATGGGTGAGTAGCCAAACACAAGAATCAATATTTATGTTTTATTGTCTGTATAACCATCTTTATAAGAGCCTGAGTTGCAATTGGTGAGAGTGGTCATGTGTAAATGGGGACCCAATAAGGATGGTGAGTTGGTGAGATGTGTCACCATAGAGATACATGCAATGTCCAAAGGAACCTAATAATCTAAGAGTGGCAAATGAATGTGCCCGATAGCAAATGCATAAGAAGAGTGAAAGGTGGTGTAGTTAGTAAGAAGGTGGACAGTATTATGGGGAGTTGATATAAACATATAGTGGTGAGTTCTTTTCTGCAATAATGATCTTTGAAGACACGATTATGGGTACAATGGATGGATGTAAAGATCTTAAGCCCATCATGTTGATGTGAGGTATCTTCTGTTACATTTTGTAGCCATGAA
Organism: Cupressus sempervirens; assembly: GCA_028749045.1. Lineage (NCBI taxonomy): Eukaryota > Viridiplantae > Streptophyta > Pinopsida > Cupressales > Cupressaceae > Cupressus > Cupressus sempervirens. The sequence continues at coordinate 330,049,505 of CM053785.1, forward strand.
AGTAAAATGAGAGAGAGCATCAATGAGCCTATTACATCATAGACTTGTACGTGACTAAAGAGGTTGTTTCCACTATAGACCCCTTTCCCCTATCATTTCTCTGATTATTCTTTTCACACTGAGAAAGATCAATAGTTGGAGTCTCTATATTTTTTTGGGCTAATACCCTAGCATCAGTATTGCAAGGATTTTGTTTAGGCTCTTCAAGTATTTTCCCTTCATCCAATGCTTCATTGGCATGCAGTTGTTGGGTCTCTACTTCCTTCATTTATTGTTCTTTTATATTTGTATCCTGAAGAAGCCATGTTACTGAGGCTTTTTCTAGGAATACCATGTCCTGAGATGGTGATGACAGAATGCCTAGAGGTTCTTGAGGTAGAGGCAACAATTGATTCTATTCCTCTCTTAAGGATCCACTCATGGGATTATCTATTATCCTTTCTCCCACCATCTTAGTGCCTACTAGGATGAAGTCAAAATTGGAATGGTCAAAGGCATATATTTCTTGATCCTCCATATCATCTATCCACTATTGTTTCTCATCCTCTAATGTTGAGACCTGAATAGGTTCCTTTAGAGTAGATGGACACATCATAGTTGAGCTTCTTCTCCTTTCCTCTTCTATTTCCCTAGTTGCATGAGTCATTTGAATCAAGGGGACATATTCGATGTGTTCCCATTCTTCTTCCACCTTAGCTATAGGGATTGTTTCTAGGACATGAATTTATGCAATAATATATGCTATTGTTGGAATATTTAGAATAATTGGGGGTGGGGGTGTGAATCAGTTATGTAAGGCCCAAATGTACTCACTTTTCAACATGTAATAGATACATATCCATATATGCATATCATGCATTTATCCATTAGATCATCCAATAGCTTAAAGCTTTCTAAGTTATTGTCCTAGGTTAAAAAAACTTTGCAAAAATATAAACATGAAACAAACCATATTCAATCACACATTTGACACAAGGATATAAAGTGGAAACTCAATTTGGAAAAAACCACCACTAACATGCTACCAATTTTCACTCTTCTGAAGTGAGCCTTGTTAAGAGCCAACCCTGTTAAAGGTTACAATGCACACTATTAAATATGACCTAGTTAGAGGATTTCAATCACAATGTTAGGATTGAGCCTTGTTAGAGGACTTTAAAACATTCTATTAAAATGTCACCATGTTAAAGAATTTAATAATTATTGTTAGGTCAACCTTAATCCAAAGGATCTATCCAAACTAATATAATTGTTAGAGAGTAGCAATAGGACTTGATCTGATAATAAGAAAACTCAATTGTAGATTATAGATCTCTATTCAGCCTTTAGGTCATCATTTTGCTTGGCTAAAAATATCCTTCATCTCTAATAGCTTGGTCACCCCTTCAAGTGTTCACTACCTTAAGCCTTCATGCTTAGTATGTCATTTGTAGATTTATCTATTAAGCCCTCACATGAAGCAATACAAATCCTCTCTTCTAACTCTCCTTAGGCTTCAACAACTGTTGTGATGTAGGAGAATCCTAGGTTGCCTTGTTATCCTACTCATTTTTGTTCATTCTACAAGTTGGTGCCTAGCAATTCCTTCATGTACCTAGCGAATCCTTCATGTGCCTAGAAAATCTTTCATATGCCTAATAGTCCTTCATGTGCCTAGCAGTTCCTTCATCTATCTAGTAGTTTCTTAATGTGCCTAGCAGTTTAGTTCCTTCATGTGCCTAGCAGTTCAGTTCCTTTATGTGCCTACCAGTTCCTTCATGTGCCTAGTAGTTTTGTCATGTGCCTAGAAATTTCTTTATGTGTCGAGTTATTGTAGCAATTCCTTCATGTGCTGAGTTACTATAGCAATTCCTTCAAGTGCCAAGTTACCTACTATATGCCTAGTGACTCTTCATGTACTGAGTTATCCAATGTATGTCGAGTGACTCTTCCTATGTTGAGTTATCTAGTTTATGTTGAGTGTTAGTATTTGGACATGATTTTTGTGAGTTGACTTGTAGGATTTATTTCAATCGTAACATTTATGTTAAGATCTTTTATTGTGATGTGTCTAGACCATTGTTGGGTCAACCCTCCTCTTATGTAATATTCTAGAATAATCTATAAGCCATTTTGGCAAGTATATATAGAGTGTTTAGGCTTAGATTTAGGCAAGTTTTTGGAGAGTACATTGTAGAGTAGAACTAAAAGTGTGAATTTTCAATTGGATCTTTGAATGTGAATGTATTTGTAATTGGCCATAACTTAGAAGGCCTTATAGCTAGGCAGGTATGTTGAATTATTGAAGAATCAATAAAAATATTTCATTCTTCTTCCTCCTTTGGTTCCTATTCCTCAAATTTTCTTCCATTGTGTTAACTCTTGCAGGGTAGTTTGAATAGTTGGATGAGCCTTTGGACCTAGTTATTCATTCTTTGCATGTGTCAATTGGTATCAAAGCTTGAGGTTAATTCTTGTGGAGATTGGATCATGTAGAACCCTAATTTGGATTTGGTTATAGGGTGGCAGATCTATGGATTTGACCTATAAGTTGTAGAGGGTTACAATCTTGCAGAAACCTGATTTGTAAAGATGGTTTGTGGTGGAGGAAATAATGTTGATAATGCTATATTGGATTAGTTGAGACATATTTAAACTAGATTATATGCTATAAAGACAACCTAAAGGAGAGGAGCACATCTTGATGATGTAAGTGATGATAAAGTAGCAGCATTGAACCATAATCCAAAACCTGAAGAAGATCAAGATGAGGAAAGATTGTTGCGAGTGTTGTTTAGGGAAAATTTAGAGCTTGCTATAGAAGTTGTTCCTAATGATGGAAAATTGGATACCAATGTTGTGGTGGATTGGATCTCTGATATGGAGAAGTTCTTTAAGTATGAAAAAACTCATGATAATAGAAAAGGGAAGATTTTAGTCACTAGGTTGAAAGGTCATGCATCACTATGTTGGGAGCACTTGCAAACTAATAGACAAAGGAGAGGAAAGAAGAAGATTAGAACTTGGCCAAAGATGGTGAAAAAGGTAAAGAACAAATTACTTCTTCCTGATTACCAAGTTAGCTTGTTGAGAAACATGCAAAATTTGAAACAAAAAGACAAGACTTTGAAAGAATATATCAAAGAATTCTATAGATTGGACATCAGATCTAGACATGTGGATGATGATGTTGAGAAAATTGCATGGTATATTAATGGATTGAGATCTAGATTTCAAGATGAAATAAGTTTTGCGAAGTTGGAAAATGTAGAAGAAGCATGTCAATATGCCTTGAAAATCGAGGAGATCTTGACAAAGAAGCATGCACAAAGACAAAGAGGTAGAGGTGGTAGATTCCAAAGAGGCAGAGGTAGATCTTATGGAGAAAGTAGTAGATCTGACAGTTCTATGTAGGATAAAGGAAAATCTAAATGGAAGTATGATTACAAAGGCTAGAATGAATGGAAAAGTGGTAATTCTTACCAAGGAGGTACTAATTCTTATTGAGGAAGAGGTCATTCTTATTCTAGAAGTGGATTTCATGGTAATTGTTTTAGATGTAGTAAAGAGGGACATAAATCTTTTGAATGTAGATCCTCTGAAAGTAGGCAAGATAACATAAATGTTGTGATTCAAGAAGATGATGAAGGTTCACCAAGTGGACTTGAGGCTGGAGAAAATCCAATGGTGAGGAGAACCTTATGTAATAAGGGAAGTGATGAGGAACCTATTTTAAGGAGAAGCCTTTTCAAAAAAAGCCATAAGATGGCTGGAAAATTATACAAAGTGATCATTGATAGTGGAAGTTCTACAAATATGACATCAGAAGAGTTGTTTACCAAGTTATAGTTGCATAGGCTGAAACATCCCAAACCTTATCATGTTTCATGGATCAAAGATGAGCATAAAATATTGGTAAGTGAGCAATGCCTTGTGAAGTTCAAAATTAGACATTACTTTGATGAAGTTTTGTGCAATATTATGCCCATGGATTTTTGTCATATTGTGTTGGGTAGACCTTGGCAATATGATAGATATGTTGTACATGATGGAAGATTGAATCAATATACTCTTTGGGTAAATGGGAAGAAACAAGCATTGCTACCTTTGATTGAAAGTCCATATGAGGTTAATTGTACTACTGCAAAACTTTGCATGGTTAATGGGAAACAATTTGAAAAGGAAATGAAAAGGAATTAAGTCTATTTTGCCATGGTTCCTAGAGGACCAAGTGTTAGTAGTAATAGTCGAGTAGTAGAAGCTACTAATGACCAAGTGATAGCAAATAGTGAGAGCTGAGTATCAATATAAATTATAGAATTGTTGAATAAGTATAAAGAAATTATTTTTGATGATATTCCTAATGGTTTACCTCTAGTAAGAAGCATAATTCATTGTATGGATCTAATTCCTAGAGCTGGTTTTCCAAACAAAGCACCATATAGATTGACAGCTATAGAGAATGAAGAACTTAACAGACAAGTGCATGAGTTGTTACAAAAAGGTTTGATCAAAGAAAGCTTGATTCCATGTGTTGTACCTACTATATTAACACCTAAAAAGAATGGATAATGGAGAATTTGTAATGATTCTAGATCCATTAACAAGATAACAATGAAATATAGGTTTCTTATGCTAAGGATGCATGACATAATGAATTATTTGAGTGGAGCAAAGTATTTTACCAAGATTGGTTTGAAAAGTGGTTATCATTAGATCAGAATCAGAGAAGGTGATGAATGGAAGACTTCTTTCAAGACAAAAGATGGTTTGTATGAATGGTTGGTTATGCCTTTTGGTTTGACTAATGCACCTAGTACTTTTATGAGGTTGATGAATGAAGTTATAAAAAGATTTTTGGGTAAATTTGTGATTGTTTATATACATGATATTTTGATATTTAGTAAGACTAATGAAGAACATCTTGAGCATATTAGACAAGTATTGCAAAGGTTGAAAGAGGAAAAGTTGTTGATTAATCTGCAAAGTGTTATTTTATGCAAGAGGAGATTGTGTATTTGGGATTTGTGATTTTAGTTGATAGATTGAAGATGGATCATGAGAAGGTTAAAACAATTTTGAAATGTCCTACACCTAACAATGTGGGTGAGGTAAGATCATTTCATGGTTTGACTAGTTTTTATAGAAGGTTTATAAAGAATTTCAATGTTGTTTGTAATGCTATGACTGAGACAATGAGGGGAGATAAAAAGGAATTCAAGTGGACACACAAAGCTAATAAGAGTTTTGAGACTTTGAAACAAAATATTGTTGAATTACTTGTATTGGCTTTGCTTGATTTCAACAAAGTATTTCAAGTTGAATGTGATATGAGTGGTAATGCAATAGGAGTTATATTAAGTCAAGAAGGTAAAACTATTGCTTTCTTTAGTGAAAAGTTGAATGATGCTAAAAGGAAGCATTATGTGAATGATAAAGAATTTTATGCTATTATTCAAGCATTGAAGAAGTGGAGACATTATTTGATTCCTAAAGATTTTGTGTTGTATACTAATCATAAAGCTTTACAATACTTGTGAAGTCAACATAAATTGAATCAGAGACATATGGAGTGGGTTGAGTAATTGCTGAGTTTTACATTTGTGATCAAGCATAAGAGTGGAGTTACTAACAGAGTTGTTGATGCATTGAGTAGAAGACATTCTTTGTTGACTGAAATGAAGGTTGAAGTTCTTGGTTTTGATGATATGAAAGAGTTGTATGATGTTGATCCTAATTTTTCTGAGGTGTGGAGAGAGTGCAAAGCACCAAATTTGATAGATCATAGAAGTAAGTATGATGAGTATTTCATTCAAGAGGATATGTTGTTCAAAGGTATTCAATTGTGTTTTCCCAAAATTTTAATGAGGTTGAATCTAATTAAGGAAAAACATAGTGGTGGATTGACTAGACATTTTGGAATTGATAAGACATTGAGTTTGCTGAAAGAGAAGTATTATTGACCACAAATGTATAAGGATTTTCAGAAATTTGTAAAGAGTTGTGGAGTTTGTCAAGTTGCAAAGGGAGTTAGTGAAAATACTGGTTTATATATACCTATTTCTGTTTCTAAGAAACCTTGGACTAACATTGGTATGGATTTTGTTCTTGGATTTCCTAAAACATTGAAAGGGTATGATTCCATATTTGTTGTAGTGAAATTTTTTTCTAAGGTGGCTCATTTCATACCATGTAAAAAGACATCAAATGCTAAACATATTGCTGAACTTTTCGTTAAAGAGATTGTGAGATTGTATGGATTACCAAGAAGTATTATTTTAGATAGAGATAGTAAGTTTGTTAGTTATTTTTGGAAGAATTTTTGGAAGAAGATGGGTACTAAATTGAAGTTTAGTTCTACATCACATTCACAAATGGATGGATAGACAAAGGTTGTGAATAAAAGCTTGGGTAATTTGCTAATATGTTTAGTTGGAAATAAGTCAAGTAATTGGGAGATGGTATTAGCACAAGCTGAATTTGCATATAATAATTATGTGAATAGGAGTATAGGGAAGACACCTTTTGAGATTGTTACTAGAATGCATCCTAAAGGTGTAATAGATTTGAGAGATGTTGCTGGTCAAGAAAAGAGAAACACTATAGGAGAAGAATTTGTGGATTTTACAGAGTTTTTCCATAAGGAAGTGAAGTTGAGGTTGGAACAAAGTAATCAGAAGTATAAGGAGAATGTTGATTAGTCTAGAAGACACCATGATTTTCAAGTTGGTTATGAGGTGATGGTTCATCTGAAGAAAGGAAGATTCCCAGTTGGAACATATAGTAAGTTGAAGATGAAAAAATTTGGACCTTTTAAGATCTTGAGGAAGTTTGACAGTGGTAATGCATATGAAGTTGAGTTACTTGATGACATGGATATATCTACTATATTCAATATTTCTGATTTGTATAAGTATCATGAGTCCAAGGATGAAGTTGTTGTACTAGATGATTATCCTAAGAAGTAGATTGAGGAAGTTGAATAGATATTGGATCAGTGAGTTGACAAGAGCACAAGAGGAAAAGATTACTATAAATATTTAATGAAGTTGAAGAACAAACCTATTGAAGATGCTTCATGAATTTCTCAATTTGAGTTGGATTTAGCTCAGGTTGTGACATCTCAATGATTTAGGGGAATCATTTCTTTCAACCTCGATTGTTTGATGTAGGAGCATCCTGGGTTGCCTTGTTATCCTACTTATTTTTGTTCATTCTGCAAGTTGGTTCCTAGCAATTTCTTCATGTGCCTAGCAAATCCTTCATGTGCCTAGAAAATCCTTTATGTTCCTAGAAATTCTTTCATGTGCCTAGCAAATCTTTCATGTGCCTATAAATTCCTTTACATACCTAGCAAATCCTTCATGTGCCTAGCAGTTCTTCATGTGCCTAGCAATTTCTTCATGTGCCTAGTAGTCCTTCATGTGCCTAGTAGTTCCATCATGTGCCTAGCAGTCCTTCATGTGCCTAATAACCCTTCATGTGCCTAGTAGTTCCTTCATGTGCTAAGTTATTGTACCAATTCCTTCATGTGCCAAGTTACTATAGCAATTCCTTCATGTGCCAAGTTACCCAGTGTATGCCGAGTGACTCTTCATGTGTTAAGTTATCCAATGTATGTTGAGTGACACTTCATGTGCTAAGTTATCCAATGTATATTGAGTGACTCTTCATGTGCCGAGTTATCGAGTGTATGCCGAGTGTCAGTATTTGGACATGATTTTTGCAAGACAACTTGCAGGATTTATTTCAATCACGACATTTATGTTAAGATCTTTTCTTGGGATGTGTCTTGACCATTGTTGGGTTGGCCCTCCTCTTATGTAATGTTCTAGAATAATCTGTAAGCCATTTTGGCAAGTATATATAGAGTGTTTAAGTTTAGATTTAGGAAAGTTTTTGGATAGTAGATTGCATAGTAGAACTAAAAGTGTGAATTTGCAAATGGATATTTGAATGTGAATGTATTTGTAATTGGCCATAACCTAGAAGGCCTTATAGCTAGGCAGGTATGTTGAATATTTGAAGAATCAATAAAAGTATTTCATTCATCTTCAACCTTTGGTTGTTATTCCTTGTGTTTACTTCCATCGTGTTAACTCTTTTAGGGTCGTTTGGATAGTTGGGTGAGCCTTTGGCCCTAGTTATTCATCCTTTGCCCGTGTCACATTGCTTTTGGCTCAGTATCCTCTTAAATAGAGAATTTTGATCTTTTTCTTTAATCAAAATCATCCATTTTAGGGTTAGGTAAGATTCTTTGAATCTAACCATATTTCTATTTTGTTCTTCCTCTAGAAAATTCCTTAAGTATCCTTATCAAATTCACCTAAAAATGGTTTATCTTGAATTCTTTGGCTCCAAGTCATCAAGCTTATCTTCCACATGCTTCACACAATCCAACATATCAACTTTGGTGGCTCAAATTTAGAAAATCTTGGATCAAACTCTTATTGTTGTCACTTGACAATAACTAAGTTCTGATTTTTGACACACACTGAGTTACTATTACATTATCATCTCCTCCATAGATATCTTTTATCTTTTCCCACATCTCAAAGGTAGTAGCACAACCTTTGATTTCATCAAATTCATCATAATTAATAGAAGAGGCAATCTCAATCATTTTTATATTAGGATTCTTATTTAAAAAAAATTCTTCCATAGTCAAAGTTCTAGTAGGTTCCTTATACTGATTGTCTAGATATTTTAAACCTAAAACACTTATGGTTTCTAAATGTAGCCTCATAAGTTCCTACCATGCTTCAAAATTATCTTTGTTCAAGTTGGGAATCTCTCTTTTGAAAGACATATTGATCTTTAGCTTAGAAATACTTAGAGATTAGTCTGATCAAATGAAGATGAGAGAAGATGAAAAAATTGCTAAATATGTTGAGAGAATCAAAGCAAGTGTAAGTGCAATCAAACCCTTTAGTGGGAAACTTGATGATACAAAAATGGTAAGCAAGTTACTCATAATTATTCTTCCTATTTATGCAATGAGAGTGTCAACTATTCAAGAGATGAGGTGTGATCCAAATAATATGATAAATATAGATACTCTAGTGGGAAGGTTGACAACCTTTGAGTTGGATAATTATGAAAACTGTGTTCCTAAATCCAAGAGAATTGAATCTTCGTTTGAAGCCAATCTTTCACTCAATAAGAAAGGTGAAAAATCTATGAAGAAACAATCTAATGGTGAAGAAAGTTTTGACAGTGATCTTGAAGCCATTGAAGCCCTACTTGCAAGAAAATATCCAAAGCGTAAAGGAAAGTAAAAAGGAAAAATTCCACTAATATATTTTTCTTGTAAAGAAGTTGGTCACATAGCTACAAGGTGTTCAAAAAATGAAGGAAAATAAGAATAATAGGTTCAAAGGAAAGAAGGATTTTAGAAACTATAAAGACTACAAGGACAAAGGTAAGAAATATTCTTACATGGCTAAAGATTCAAAAAGCAGTGATGATGAAGAAATGGTTTACATTGCTATAAAGGATGAATTTGATGATGAAAATGATAAGATGACACTTATTTCTCATGTTAGTAAGAATGAAACATGGATCATTAATAGTGGTTGTTCTCATCATATGATTGGTGATGAAACTAATTTTGAACATATGGAACACTATGATGATGGAAGTGTCATATTTGGTAATAATGAACCTTGTTTTATAAAAGGAAAAGGTTGCATTGTAATAAGAAATGATTTCAAATGTGACAATGCCTATTTGGTTGAAGGACTAAAGCATAATCTACTTAGTGTGGCTCAATTGAAAAAAATTAGATTCAAGGTAGAATTGATAAGTGGGAAGGCCAAGCTACTAGATGGAAAAGGAAATCTAGTTGGGTTTGGTAAACAAACAAAAGGTAACCTATTCTACCTAGATCTTAGTGAAAGTCCATGTTTCATTGCTCAAGTAGAGGAAATTTGGTTATTGCATAAAAGGTTGTATCATGTGAATTTTGATAACTTGATCAAGATTAGAAAAATCAAAAGAGTGAGAGGTATTCCTAGTCTAAGAAAAGTTGATCTGGGCCTATGAAAATTTGTCAAATTGGAAAGATAGGAAAGAGAAGCTTCAAAAGAAAAAACTATCTTTCAAAAGAAGTCTTGGAGATGGTTCATATAGACCTTTTTAGACCCATTAGGACAAATGGCTACACTAAAGATATGCATTTCATTTTTTTTGTTAATTATTATTCTAGAATGATGAATGTAATGTATGTAAAAGAAAAATGTTAAGTATTTCAAAAGTTTAAGTGATATATGGAAATAGAAGAGAAGGAAATTGGAAAGAAACTAAAGTGTTTGAGGTAAGATAGAGGTGGTGAATTCATTTCCAATAAATTCAATGAATTTTGCACTGAATGAGGAATTAAAAGAAAAGTATCAACCCTTGGTACACCTCAATAGAATGGTATAGCAAAACGAAGGAACAAATCATCATGGATTGCATAAGAACCTTGATGATAGAAAATAATGTTGCAATAAAATACTAGAAGGAAGAAATCAATACATTAGTGCATACCTTGAACAGAGTTTAGTTGAAGAAATACTCAAATCAAACACCTTATGAACTATGGTATGGCTACAAAACTAATATAAGTTACTTCAAAGTAGTTGGTGGCAAATGTTATATCTTGGGAAAGGTAACTTTGATGTCAAAAATGATGAAGGCATATTCTTAGGATACTCCAGTAGAAGAAAAGCATACAAATCTTTAAATCTAGTCACTCATAAGATCATAGCAAGTGCACTTGTGAAGATTGATGAGTTTCTAGAAAAGAGTGAAGAGCAAAGTAGTAAAGAACTTAAAAAACTTAAAGATTATAGAAGCTTTGCATATTATGAATCTGATACATTACCAAACCAGATTGAAAGTTAGTGACTTCACCTCTCAAGTGCCCAAAATCTCTAAAAGCCCTCGAATTGTAGCCAATACAACCTGAGTCACTATCTAAAGGACCTAAATCATAGTCATAAGATATCAATTTTTATCTAGTATTTGAAAGACCCAAGTCATAGGTAGTGGGACTAGAGCATGATACAAAAGATCATGGTGAGGCTAGTGGAACAAACTCTAAATCCAAAGTGCCAGTACTTGCAAGATATGTTAGAAGGCACCATGCACTTGAGAAAGCCATTGGAGACAAATTAGAAGGTATATTAACAATAAAAAAATTCAAAGGTACATGATTTCTTACTTATTTTGTACTTAGAACTATCAAATATGCTTTCGATAATGAATGTTGGATTGAAGTAATAAATGAAGAGATAGAATAGATAAAAAGGAATAGGAATTGGACACTTGTTCCTAGACTCAGGGATAAGAATGTAATTGTTACAAAATAGGTATTTAGAAATAAGCTGAATGAGGATGGAGAGGTTTGAAGAAATAAAGTAGGTCAGTAGGATATGTGCAGGATCATGGTCAACCAAACTATGCTCTTAAGTGGCAATAAAAATCAAAAAATTAGGTTATGTCAAATTGACGTGCAATTTTCTACTTGTTATTAACTTTATACCAAAAAGTTGAGAGAAAAGAATCTCTAGAAAATTGAATCTAGTTTCTAAACTTCTAGGACTTATCTCAATAAAATAAAATTTGATTGGTCAGAATTTTGAATTTTAATGCAATATTACAAAAAATTTAGAACAAAAATAAGAAGTAGACATATGTCTGACCACCTTAATCATAATTAAATGATAATAATTTTAAATAATATTCTAGATATAAGTATTAGACACATTCTTGGATGTGACACACATTTTTGGGTATTTTTATTCTAAATAAATAATAAATAATAAATTTTTGACTTTATTATTTTTGGAATAAAAAATCTCATGTCTGACCACCTTAACTAATTCAAAACTCTATAAAATTCAATTTTTCATTTTTTTCCCTTATAGTAGAGGAAACATAGAATGTGTTGCATCTTTTGGATTTAAAAATGTTGTAGCATTTGAAAGTTATAGTTGTTTTTCAAGTAGTGTGTCAATCAGGACTTTATACATAACTCCATTAGAAAATAAGTAATAATTACTTACTAAACTCATAATTTGACAAACCTTACATATATGGAAAGATAAGAACATTCTTAAGAAGCCATTTTTATTTCATCAAATTTTGGTCAAAAAAAAGTCATCAGCTACATGATTGAAATAAAAATCACATAAAAATAGGCTGAAAGCACTTTTTGTTGATGTTTCTAAATTTGACCATATTTTTTTGGTATCAAAAGATATAGTAGACCTTATCAAGATATTAATTTTTTAATTTAGTATCAGGGTGGATGGGAAAAAAGTTGGAATAGATTTTGAAATGGTTTGAGACATTTTAGAACTATAGATTTTTTAGATCGCCACTTTTTGGCACACCATGATCCTGCACATATCTAGTATGAAAAGGTTATTCTCAAGAGGTAGAGTATGTTGATGCAGTAGTTAATTTCTCTAATATTGTTTGGTTCAAGCAATTGTTGGTAGGCATGGAGATGGAAATTAAAGATCTAGTTGTTATCTTTTATGATAACATTAGTATAATCAACATATCATAGAATCTAGCTATGCATACCAAGACCAAGCACATTGTAACAAAGTATCATTTTCTAAGAGAATTAGTGCAAGACAAAGAGGCATGATTGGAATATGTGAATACTAAAGAATAGATTGCAAACATATTTACCAAGCCTTTACCCAAGGATGCATTCTTGTATCTAAGAGGTAAGTTAGGGGTCATTCCCCTATCTGAAACTAACTAAATAGAGTTTACTAATGCATCACCCAAGCATAATGAAGATCAAAAAAGTTGATGCAGGAATATAAAGGGTAGATTGCATATCAATCTATACAACAAGTACATGTAAACTACACTAAATATTGTCTTTGGCATAAGATGTCAAAGAGGGAGGTTTTTGTCATATAATAGAAATAAAATTTATAAGAGAAAGATGGATTATTTTCAGATCAAAGAAATAAAGAGTTTATTCAAAAAAGGGAGAAAAGATGTAGAAATTGATGATAGAGGGAGTTCACACTAATAGAAGGAGTTCTCATGGATGAGAATTAGATTGCAACTAAGGATAGTATCCTTACCTCTATATTTGCTATAAAATATCATTGTATTATAACATGTAGTATTTCCATCAATGCCAAAGAGGGAGATTGTTGGATACAACCATTCAATTTTATGTTGTCTTTTATGTTACAGAACTGAGCTTAGTCGGGGAATGAAGATAGTTCCTTGTGAATACCAAGAATTCTAATGCTTTCCAAGTTTATAAGACAATGGTTACTGAGTTCACTCAGGAGACAAAGGAAATTTGGAAGGTAATGAGTGTTAATCAAGCTCATTTGGTTACCAAAGAGAATTCACAGAAGATAGTATCTATCGAGTTCACTTCGAAGACAAAGCAAAGTTGGCCTGGAACTAGTGCTAACCAAGCTCACTAGGATATCAAAAAAATTTCATGAAGTTGCAGTCTTAACAAGGTTCACTTGGCTAAAAAGGAAAATCTATTTTGGTTAGTGTGTACCAAACAAGGTCAGCTAACAAAGGATTTTCTCTTTTTAGCATATTGAGCTTATTAAATTAATTTTTTAATTCCATTTGACTAAGGAGATGATTATTATGATATTTAAGTTATATTCAAGCCGACTTGACTATGTAGAATATATATGTAAAAGAAGTTGTAGATTGAATATGTGAGAAATATTTTGAAGATTATAAGATGGTTAGAAGAAGTGAATTGGAAGGATAAGTAGAATATCCATGTGGAGCTACAAAGATACATTTGATCAAGAAGGATTAAGTATTGAAGACATAATTGAGATTTTAAATCAGCAAAGATAATTTTCAATCAACAATCAGGTCAAGTCATTGCTACTCACTAACCATTGTAGTGGTAAATCAAATCTCTTAATAGAGTTAGTTTAATAGCCACATGTAAATCCTATAACATGGTGGCATTTCTATATAGAAGTGTCTAAAGACCTCTAACAAGGCCACTTCCAAAAGGGTGATTAAATCCTTTAATAGGGTCACACCTAAAAGTGTGTTTTGTAACCTTTTAGCATAGTTGGCTCCTAGGATGGCTTACTTTAGAAGAGTGAAAAAAAGTAATTAGTTGCAATTGGTGGTTTCCAAAATTGGGTTTCCACGTTAAATCTTGTTGTCTCTTGTGTTCATGATATTTAATTTATGTGTATGAAACTAGGTTAAATATGGTTAATCACATTTAAACATCTTAAGATATGCAAGTTTAGTAACAATTGGTATTTCAGTGTTTGACAAGTTACATCATTTGTTAGAGTAAACTGAGTGCCTCTATGTTAACTGAGTTACAACAGAGTCTAGTATTAGTAGAGTTTATGTATTTGTTTTGTATTGACATCTAGGAGATTTAGGATTTATTTTTTTAGTAATTGATTTGCCCCTTCCCACTTAGTTAGTCCTCCATATTACCAACACTTTTACGATAAAATATCTTGAATATGAAGACAACTTATCAAGAGTAAAACCTAAATAAAAGGTTGAGTTCTCAAGCTATCTTCAAGGTTTTTATAGTATTTAATGAAAAGTATTGCAAAATATTATTTATGTTTCTCTAGTTTTCATTTAGAGTTAGCCACATGAATGGTGTATATAATCACAAGGTTATTGAATGATAATTTTCAATAGGTAATTTAGTATTATATGATAATCAACAAAATGTGAGTACTTTATGAAGCAGAAAAAGAAAGTTTAGCCATAATTGGCTTGGAGATTTTGTTCTAATTGAAGACTTTGGTTTAGGTACGCATAAAATTTCTAATATGGATGGTGTTTCTCTTAAGGAACCTATCAATATTATGCATCTTAAAAATTATTACCCTTACTTACTTTCTTTCTTATGTATTTAAGTACATTCCTTATATAATAATAATTATGTATGTTTTATAGTTTATTTGGTTCTAGAAAAATTACAATTGAGTACATTTATGCATCTTCTTTCTTTCTATTAAGGTTTATATTGATGAAAATATATAGTAATCAAACATAGAACTAATTAGTAGAGAAAGTTTTTTCATTTATAA
Organism: Cupressus sempervirens; assembly: GCA_028749045.1. Classification (NCBI taxonomy): domain Eukaryota; kingdom Viridiplantae; phylum Streptophyta; class Pinopsida; order Cupressales; family Cupressaceae; genus Cupressus; species Cupressus sempervirens. The sequence continues at coordinate 330,064,561 of CM053785.1, forward strand.
AATCCTTGTAGTTTTGATACATATGCCTCTCATGTCCATATTTATCACTCTACCTATATCTATGGTCTGATGGCCGATGACTCCTTGATCTCTTTGATCTATGATGAGTAGTAATAAATCTATGACTGATAGTTTGTGAGTGGCTCCTCAATATGATCATCTCACACATGTGCCTTTGGGCTCTCTATAGCTTGTCCATTAGATTATCTTCTCTTTCCTTGCATAATCTCAACTCTTGTTGGACACATGCAAAGATATCAACATGTTTGTTGGGATCTCTATGACTAATGAAAGAATCAGACTCACTCGCTAGTAGTCGGTAGGATACACATGTATTCTTTAGAATCTCGGATACAAAACTCCTCCACTACACCATGATAGTTGCAAGATGAAAACATATTTATCAATTTTGTTCTCTTTAATCATAAAGTAAGTTACATTTTCTTTCAAATTTTATAGCCTATAATTGGATCTCCCTCCTGTGTGTAATTGAAGGATCTTGATGGTGGGGGCATGGAGTGACTACTCTCTCCATGCTTGCTCTATCTAGGTGCATGGAGATCATCATAATCTCAGTGGTGATGCATGAAAAAGGTCCACATCCACACTAGCATCAACAACTAGGGGCATCTCCCTTGCTCTCTCCTCCTCCATGGGGTCTCCCTCGAATATGTGTTCCTCATTGAAATCCTCATCCTCCTTTTTTGTCCCACTATCCTAGTGTCTCCTCTCTAAAAGATCTGGACCACCTATAGGATAATCCTTAGGGAAGATTGGGTAGGTTCCCTTTAGACTCTAGTACTTGATGTAGCCTTGGCTCATGCCTAAATGGGATACATATGGTGGTACCTCTATATCCTCTATCTCATCTACATCACTCTCTACTATGTCTACTATTGATTGTTGACATATGGTGCCAGGTCTCTAATAGTACGTCTTTGTATATGCATAACAAGGTACCACTCTAGGGATTCCCCATGGGAGATCAAACTATCTCATCACTCAATCATAGTAGTATGTAATCACTATATGACTTTGATATCCCTCTAGAAGCTTGCACTAGTGTGAGTGGCTCATCTAGTTTCTTGTATTAGGCCACTCAATCATCCAGCACTAGGGTCTCCATATCACATTTGTGTCTAGATTTCAATCTAGACATACCCTCCAATAGAGGATGCCTCCAAACTACCAAACATCTTTCAAAATATAAGTAAATCCTCTTAGTGTACTAGCATTTACCATTGGTGGAATACCCTATGGTTGTGTACATGCAAAATTCTCAAACAACCAAATCTGCAAGAGTGTGCATACTGAAAACTCTCCCTCTGATATCTTACCAACTGAAATAGCTTGTGGTATAGCTCAACTAACGTGTTGTAACCCTACAAGAAGATAATCCTATCACTCTTGTTCTGTACAAGAAGGGTGTAAAGTGTAGAAAAGATTGTACCTTTTGTGTTGGGTAGCACAACCAATGATAGTATACATAACATCACTCTCCATATCAAATGTGTAGGGCCTTCTAGTATGGATGATAAAGAAATCTGATCTACTCAGGTTTGTATCTACGGAACTCATTCCAAGTAATACTCTACATCTACCAAGATATCATCAGGACCTCACTATGTTCTCATTCTGACAGGCTTACCTTGAACTATAAGTTGTATGATTCTATAGACATCCTCTAGTGTCATAGTGATCTCCCCTAAGGGAAGATGAAAGGAGCATGTATCCTCATCCCACCTCTTTATAAAAGTAGATAACATGGCTTAGTGAAGTTTGATCTATGGTAGGACTACTACCTAGTACAACCCTATGTTTCTCAACAACTAAATCTCATCCACACTTAGCTCAGACAATATCTCTCTAACAACCCCTAGCAATCCTCCAAAGGGATGATCTCAAAGACAAAATAGGTCCTATAATTTAAAAAAAACATCATATTAGCATTTTGCAACATCAAATCTATAAATCCATCTTGACTAGGTCAAGTTTGACCTTAGCTAGGTCATGGTTGAATTTCTTGAGTAGAGGTCAACTTTACTAGGTCAAAGTTAACCTCACCCCAGATAAAGTGGAGACCATATAGGTTATGTCAAGTTTTTTGGGTCAAGGATGACATAATTGGGTTAGGGTTAACTTTTAAGGGTCAAGGAAAACCTTTCTTATAGAAATCAAGAATTTGTGAAATATAGAAACCAATAATAGTAAACTCACCACAAGAATCAGTTGTCTTGTTGCTAGACATTGTCTCAAGAGCTCCACGTGTCTAGCTCAAAGTTCTTCTCTCCTTGGCATCTTTCTTTCTCTTTTTGTATCTAAAAATGCTAAGAATGTGTAAGTATGAGTTCTTTTTCCTTTTTTATATTAAAAATTAGGGTTTTGTTATGGTTTACTCATGTTGAATTGAATTTCCCTTAATTTTCATTTAGACAAGCATTTACTCTTTTCATCATATCTTGAGTTTGGTAAGTCTATTTTTAGTGCCTTCAATGGTGTTGGAATCATGATTTAGATACCTAACTCCTTGAATTAGTTTAGGAAGGATAGAAATCTTTCTAATTAGTTTAGTAAAGGACTCTCCAACAAACTACATATCTAGTGTATAAGGTTATTTTTATCGCCCTATTTCACCCTTCAGAAGTAGAAATCCAAAATATGGGGGCACAAGTGGCTTTATACACTTCTTAGTTTTCATTTAGCAAGTTCTAGGTGATTTATGGATTTTCATTAACCTTGTGTGTTGCAAGTTCTAATGGTTTTCTACATCGAGGACTTGGCTATATCTTTTTTATTTACTATAATGTTTTCTTACTTTAGTTTTCATATTGACATAGTCTCATATCTAAAGCTAAAGAGGGGGCTAAATATATCATATTAAAATGGAAGCACTTCCATATTGATAGGTTTAGCACCCTCTTTTAGTGCATTTATCATGATAGACCTACATTTCCGATGCACTTGCACTTGATTCGTTCATTCTAGGTGAAATTTGGGTTGGGATCTTGAGGATTCTCCTTGATTTCCCTTCTCTATGACTCTATTTTCTAGGTAGGATCTAGGAATAGGTCCTCCTAGCCTGAACACCATATTCATCATAGGACTTTGTGCACTTTTCTAGCACTCTTTCCAATTTTCTCATCATTTCCAAGTCTCTAGGCATCCCCTAGACCTCCTATTTTCAACATTGGCTTGATGTAGACCCCTAGGTCAAGCTAAAGGTTGACTTTGACCTAGATCAAAGATGAGGTCATCCTTGACCACTTTTGAGATTTTATCCCCTTTTTCAAATTTTGCTCCTAGCAGACACCAACATCAATATGGAGCTTCTAGATCTGAATGTGGGAGGGTTTTAATTTGAAATTCATTTATTTCTTCTCTCTCCTTAGTTTTTTATTGTGATTGGATCATAATTTGAGGTGAAATTTGAATTATGAGACCTTACATTGCTTGTGGAGCCTCACATTGAAATCTATGTATAAGGACTCTCTTTTACCTTCATTTACACATGACAAGAGGAGGTATCCATTACGTGGACACATAATCAGTTCAAGAAAGTAATGATAAAATGATGATGAAAGATTGAAATAGGATGATACAGAAGATCAAGTTCTTGTTAATATCAAGCATTTTTAGACAAACTATTATGGGCATCTCTTTGGAGCAAGAGATGCTCACTTTTGATTTGCCATTTTCAACATTTCTAGCATTGAAATATACAATCATGGGGTAGTAGTTAAAAATTATGAGTTTGGTAAGAGTACTTTAGCATTGGGGTCTTGGTATGATTTCTTTATCATATTCAAATTTATGCATTGCTTTCTCATATCAATTCATGATAGGGTTTTGAATCTAGAGGATTAAATCTTAGTAGTACACATTTAATACACACACATTATATTATATTCAACTCTTCGTAGAGGTGGAGATCACCAAAATGAGGGTTTCACTAAGGAAAAATCCTATATATCCACCCCAAAAACACCATTTTTCAAATATCTATAGTTATTGTTTTTGGAGTTGCAAAGAACATTTGAATATCCTTTTTGCCAAAATTTTGAGACCCATAAACATAATTTTTGTCAGACCAGTGCAGGTCAAGGTAAAAAATAAAGAGGTAAGATCTTACCTTGGCTTTGGGTCAAGATTGGCCTTCTTCAAAAAGGAAAAATATTTATCAGTTTTCTTTTTTTCAAAGTATCTTGATCAGATCTAGTTGCAGAATTTCCTGAAACTGAACAGAGACATCAAAAAATTGACATTTCTAGATCAACCTTATAATGAGAGAAGTATTTAATCTTGCCTAATTCAGAGCATTTCCAAATTTACTTTATCAATTTATATGTATTATATAAAAATTTTCCTAAGGGTCTCCATTTGGTACTTTGTTAAAGACCTTGCCTATAACCATATTTTATATCTTAGAAAGCTTTACTCATGTATGTGCACAATCCTAAATACTATGAAAGGAGGAATTAAATGTGAGATTTAGTGGATAGAAGTAGTAGGTAAAAGCTTTGAAATGTTGAAGAAAAATATAGAAGAACTACCTACTCTTATGCTCCCTAACTTCAATCGGTTATTTATGGTGAAGTGTGATTCTAGTAAGCTAACCATTTGGGCAATGTTGAGTCAGGAGGGACACCTTGTGGCATTCTTCTTTGAGAAGTTGAATGAAGTACCCATTAAATGATAACATATGTTCATAAGGGTCCTAGGACCCCTAGGAAAATATATCATGTGTTCAAATAAGTCGAAAGGGGACCTAGAGTACCCCATGACCTCTTTAGACAAATTATATGACAACATATGTTTCTAGGGGTCCTAAGACTCCTAGGGTCATAAATCATGTGTTTAAATGGGTCAAAAGGGGTCATTAGATAATCTATAACTCCTTTTGACACATTTTCTGACAATATATGTCTCTAGAGGTCCTAAGATACCTAGGGACCTATTTTGTTTGTTTGAATGGATTGAAAGGGGTCATAGGATAACTTATGACCCCTTTTAACATATTTCATGATAACATATGTCCCTAGGAGTCCTAGGATCTCTAGGGACATATTATAATCATTTATATGGATCGAAAGGGGTCATAGGAAAATATATGACCCTTTTCAACACATTTCATGATAATATATGTCCCTAGGGGTCTTGACATTGCTGGGGACCTATTTCATTTGATCAAATGGGTTGAAAGGGGTCATAGGTTATCCTATGACACCTTTTAACATATTTCATTACAACATATGTCCTAAGGGGTCCTAAGACCAATAGGGACATATTGTAACTATTTATATGGGTTGAAAGGGGTCATAAGATAACCTATGACACATTTTGACACATTTTAGGACAACATATGGACCCTTAGGAACCTATTTTATTTGTTCCAATGGGTTGAAAGGGGTCATAGGATAAACTACGACCCCTTTTGACACATTTCATGATAAACTAGGACCCTAGGATCCCTAGGAACATATTATAATTTTTCAAATGGGTCAGAAAGGGTCATCAAGTAACCCATGATCCCTTTTGACACATTTTGTAACAATATATGTAACTAGGGGTCTAGGACCATTAGGAACATATTACATTTGTTTGAATAGTTGGAAAGGGATTGTAGGTAATCCTATGACCCCTTCCAACATTGTTCATGGTAAAATATGTCCCTAAGAAACCTATGGCCCCTTAGAACCTAATTCATTTGTTTGAATTTGTTGAAAGAGGTGATAGGATAACTTGTGACCCCTTTCAACACATTTCATGACAACATATTTCCATTGGGGGACCCCTATAGACCTATTTTATTTATTCCAGTGGGTCAAAAGGGGTCATAGGATGGGTCAAAAGGGGTTATAGATTATCCCATGACCCCTTTCAACATATATTGATAACATATGATTGTAAGGGTCCTAGGTCACCTTGGGACATATTATATTTGTTCATATGAGTTGAAAGAGGTCATAGAGTACTCTAGAACCCGTTTTGACCCATTAAATGAGAACATATGTTCCTAGGTGTTCTAGGAGCCCTAGGAACATATACCATGCATTCAAATGAGTCAAAAGGGGTTATAGAGTACTCTAAGACCCCTTTTGACCAGTAATATGACAACATATATTCCTATGGTTACTAGGACCCCTAGGGACATACATGGTGTGTTTGAAGGGATTGATAGGGGTCATAAGGTATATTATGACCCCTCTTGACCAATTATATGACAACATATGATATTAGGGGTCCTAAGACCCCTAAAGATATACATCATGTGTTTGAATGGGTCAAATGGGGTCATGGGGTGCTCTATGACCCATTTTGGCCCATTAAATGAGAACACATGTTCCTAAGGGTCCTAAAACCCCTTGAAACATATATCATGGATCAAAATTATTTGAAAGGGGTCAAAGAGTACCCTATAACCCATTTTAATTGATTATATGACAACATATGTTAGTAGGGCTCTTAGAATCCCTATGAGCATACATCATGTGTTTGAATGGGTTGAATTAGGTTATAGGGTGCCCTATGATCCCTTTTGACCCATTAAATGAGAACATACATTTCCAAGGGTCCTAGGACCCCTAGTAACATATATTACATGTTCAAATGAGTCAAAAATGATTGTAGAGTACCCTAGGACCCTTACGACCCATTATATGACAACACATGTTCCTAGGTGTACTTGGATCACTAGGCATAGACATCATGTGTTTGAATGGATCCAAAGGGGTCACATGGTATGCTTTGACCCCTCTTGACCCATTATATGGAAACATATTTTCCTAGGGGTCTTGACATGCATCATGTTTTTGAATGGGTGGAATGGGGTCTTAGGGTATCTTATGACCCCTTTTGACCCATTAAATGAGAACATAAGTTTGTAGATGTCCTAGGACTCCTAGAAATATATTTCAGGTGTTCAAATGATTCAAAATCAATCATAGAGTGTCCTATAACCCATTTTAGCCCACTATATCATAACATATGTTCCTAGGGCTCCTATGGCCACTAGGGACATATATTATGTGTTGTAAAGGATCAAATAGGATCATATGGTACCCTATGACCCCTTCTAACCCATTAAATCATAACATATGTTTCTAGTAGTCCTAGGATGCTGAGAAACATATATCATGTGCTTGAATGAGTTGAAAGGGGTCTGAGAGTACCCTATGACCCTTTCGACTAATTATATGACAAAATATGTTCATAGGTGTACTAGGACCCCTAGGGACATACATGATGCATTTGAATGGATTTAAAGGGTTCATGAGCTAGCCTATCATCCCTTTCAACCCATTATATGATGATGTATATTCCTATGGGTACTAAGACCCCTAGGGACATTCATCATATGTTTGAATGGATAAAAATGGGTCATAGGATACAATGTGACCCTTCTCAACACATTATACCCCTAAATGTATGCTCCTAGGTGTCCTAGGACCCATCGAGAGATACATCATATGTTTGAATGAGTTGAATATAGTTATAGGGTGCCCTATGACCCCTTTTGACCCATTGAATGATATCATATGTTCCTAGGGGTTGTAGAATCCCTAGGAACATATATCATGTGTTCAAATGAGTCAAAAGGGGTCATACAATACGGTATGACCTCATTTGGTGTATTATGTGTCAATATATATTCCTAGGGTTACTAGGTCCCCTAGTGACATATATCATGTGTTTGAATTGGTCTAGTGGGGTCATAGGGTGCCCTTTAACCCCTTTTCACCCATAAAAATAAAATGTCATATAATGAGTCGAAAGGAGTCATAGAGTACCCTATGACCCCATTTGATGCATTATATCACAACATGTATTTCTAGGGGTACTAAGACACCTAGGTACATACACTATATGTTTGAATGGCTCAAATCAGGTCATAAAATTCCCCATGACCCCTTTTGACCCATTAAATAAGGAAATACATTCTAAGGGGTCTTAGGAACATATATCATGTGTTTGATTGAGTTGAAAGGGGTAATAGAGTACCCTATGATCCCTAAGAACACTCAATGTCATCAAATTAGTCAAAAGGGTACATAGGGTATTCTATGACCCCTAAGCACAATTAATGTTGTTGAAAGATGGTACAACTTGATATTATGGGAATTGATGTTCATTACCATTTTCTTATTTTTTTGGTGTATTCAAACTCAAGAAGTTGATATATGCCCAAAAGTTGACAAATACAGAGGAAGTCAACCTACAACTAAGTAGGTTAGTTTAAAAAAAATCATATTTGTATACTACAATCTAGGATGAGATACTTATGAAAATATGTAATATTTATCTTGAAATAGCTTCTAATCAAGAGAGAGAACTATATATAACATGTTATCATCTATGACTATAACCATAGAATGGAGTTGGGAGAATAGAATACACAAATCTTGAGAGATTGTATTAGCCTATACTAGGTATCCCAACTATCACACATGCACTATCCTAGGGCCATGCTTTTGGAATTGATGGAGACATGAGAAAAGGAAATGTGCATATCTCATCTTATAGTGAGTGATGTTTGTCACCTATGTGGCTATATATTAAATCTTACAACTTTTAGTCTAACGAATGACAAATAGAGAATTATTCAACTAGGTTGGTGAGAGATTACAAGAGAATAACAATATTGTATTTTTATTCCATATATAAATAGTGAGACAATTTGTTAGGTCAATCTAATAGGCTTTCTATTTGGCTAATCTACTTTACCTAGAAACCTAATTATTTCCTTAATTTCAACAACATTAATTCCTAAAAGAAAGGGCACAATTCTTGACACTACTCTAGCTCATTTTGTTTATCACATAGAGAAAAATATATTTTGTATATGAACGGGGTCACATAATTCTCATGTTGTTGTATTATAGGATTGGGAGATTTCTTAGAGCCCATAGGAGTCTTGCACTACTATATTATCCTATCACTATAGATCTTTGATAAAAGGACATGTAATAAGCTAGTTGGATACCTAATAGATGTGAAAGAAAAATCATTGAGAAAATTTGTGTACTCTTTAAGCAATTTGTGGTAGGTTTTATGTAGTACCCCTAATTTTCTATCATTTTATATTTTATTTTTTGTAATTCCTATTAGGCCTTCTATAAACTTGTTAGCTATCAGGAATCTTTTAATTATAGTATCTGGATATGCACAATAATTAATTTATATCAGTTAGGAGTGATTGTGTACTTGCATATAAGATGCTAAATAATTATTTTTTATGTGGTTAATACAATTATGATCATGATGATGTCATTTGATGTGTCTTTGAATGATTTTATTGTATCCCCATGGTGATTAGATATTCATGTTAGAATATGACTTTATTCATATTCATTATTTACTATTATACTTACCTCATAATTGGATGTGTATGGCTCACATGCATATTTTATATTTCTTTTTGATGTGTCCAATGTTTTTGAAGGAGATATCCACAATCACCTATTAGTTGGGATCTACACAATACACCACATCCTTTCATTTCCTATTAAGTCTAGATGTAGATGTCAGTACACATGCTCATCTTTTATGCAGATTTATAGGTACCAAATATCAAATTCCATCCTTAGCCTAATTAATTTTTCTAAAGAGAATATGTGTCTGGGTACCTACCCTTTTAAACCTGTGAGTTTATCTTTGCATTTGTTGTTTAATTTTTATTTTTTGTGAGTTTTGTTAATGCTACTTTTATGTTGATTTGACTAAGTGATTTACTTGGAAAATGAGTTAATTGTAATATTTAGATTGATCATATAATATTGAGAATTACGAAAATATTATTTGATTAAAAGGAAAATATGATAATATAATAATAATTTTCATTAATTAAAAATTAACCAAATATATGCTTAAATTTGAAACACTTAATTTAAAAGTCTAATTAAGAAAAATTGTTAAAGATTAGTTACAATGTTAACAAATTAGTATTGATTTATTATAATTATTTAATTAATTACGATTGAATTAAAGTAATATTTAAAGAATGGGCTTTTATTTCTATTATTAATTTAAATAAAAATTTGGACTGTAAAAAAAAATTATATTGAAGGTATTTAGAAGATACTTATCAAACAAAGGATCTAGTTGTTATAAAGAGAACCAACAACTATTGAACTTTAGGTCTATGCCCACGTATTCTACTCTTAAAGGTGCCTATACTAAATAATTAATGTGGAGGAAAGAAAATAAAGAAATATTTTAAATAATAAGAATTTTAAGTGTGCATGAAAGTATTAAATAATTAAAGTAACTATTATTTTATGTCCTTTTACTAAATTAGAGAATAGAAACCTTGGATATGGTTAGAGTTGTTTATTAGAGGTTTTTTGGTCATTTGACCACACATGAGTTTTGGGAGATTAAATTTGGGATTGGAGGAAAATAATTGATGATTTTTTTGGAAGGTTGGGATTTGCATGCATTCATAGATTATCTCATATTTTAGTTGTTGTTTGGAGGTAGGGTTTTAAAACCCGTTATAGAATTCCATTTGAAAGAATTGTTTACTTCATGTCTTCCAAGGTGTTTGCAACATAATTTTTTATTTATTGTATTAAGTTTTAGATGAATAATTCACTAGTACAAAAAGAAACAATATATGACTAAATAAACTATGAAAATTGTAGGTCTATGATTAAGATCAAGATCACATGACCATTAGTAGTTTATTGTCGGACATTTATCTCATACTAAATATATGACTTAACTATTTTAATCAATTCTTTGGCCATTTATTGTTGTTAGTAGGTAGTTTATTTAGTCATTTATATTACTAACTAGTAGTTTATTTGATCATTTATTATTTTTAATTGGTAGTTTATTTGGCAGTTTATTTGGTAGTATATTTGATAGCTTCTTTAATAGTTTATTAGGGCATTTATTTGATAGTTAATTTGGTAGTTAATTTGGTTAAGTATTTAGTATTTTATTAGGTAGTTACTTTAGTCATTTATTTGGTAGATTATTTGGTTTTTTATTTAATCATTAATTTAATCATATTAGGGAATGATGGAATCAACCACCATCCTCCTATTTATAAAGAAGGTGCTCTTGCATTGAGATAGTACCCTTTAAGAAATAAACTTAAAAAGTTTTCAATTCATTAAGGATGTGTGCTATGTATTACAATTAGGCATAGTAAAATGAAAAGTGGATATATCATTTTTATTTTTTTTGTAGAACACAATAAAGAAATTTCCATATATTTCAAATCATCTTTGCACAGGGGTATATCTATACATTGATGGGGATGATTACTAATTATTTGATAAAAAGGAAGGATGCATGCAAAGATGTTATTTAGATCAATGGTGATAAAAGCATGGAGAGATGTGTTAGTGTTCCATTTATTAAGGAAGTCCCTTCTAATTGTCATTGAGACCATAGGCAAATTATAGGAATTCAATTTTGCATGTTATAAGCCATGTAGTGAATAGAAAGCATATAGTTCTATTTTGTTTACATGAGCAAGGGATGAAGAAGGTATTGATAATAACTTTACAACTACAAGTTCTTGGGTATTTTATCATATGATTGCAAGCATAGGTAGCACAATAGAAAATAATTTTATTTGTATAAGCATTTAATCTATTTTATTTTGTGAAGGTAGGGAATTTATAGTAAAATCAACAACTTTTAGCATCATGGACAATATTAATGTATATTTATAGTCCATCAACATAATATATAGTAGTAAGTGAATAGAAATACACTAGATATTGTAAGAAAGTAGGAAGAAAATGTAATGCTTTGAGCACCAAATGAAGTAGCAATTTCAGCAACTGATCGTACATAGGAATATCATAAATGGGTAGCATCAAAACATGTGGTTTAAGTATTTTTCTCATGTATAATGGTATTACATATGTCCAAATATATATTTACCAATTAAGATGAAATAGGGTATAGAATATTATATAATTTTGACTAGGATATAGATAATATTGTGATTCACCACCAGGGTATGTGCAGGATCATGGTGTACCAAATTATGGCCTTAAGTGGAAGTGAAAAACCAACAAATCAGGGTTATGTCAACTTGACACATAATTTTAAAGTGGTTCTGGACTTTATAATAAAAAGTTGTAAGAAAATAATCTGTAGGAAATTGAATCTAGTTTCTAAACTACAAGTCCTTATCTGGAGAAAAATTTATTTGATTGGTCAAAAGTTTGGATTTTAATGCAGTACTACAAAAATTTCAGGGCAAAAATAAAAAGTAGGTGTATGTTTGACCACCTTAATCATAATCAATTAATAATATTTTTAAATATAATTTTAGATATAAAAAGTAGACTCATGCCTGGATGTGATGCATATTTTTGGCAATTTTTATTCCAATTAAATAATTAATTATGAATTTTCTACTATACTATTTTGAGAATTAAAAAACTCCCGTGTCTGACCACCTTAACTAGTTCAAAAAGAATCAAAATTAAGTTTTTTTTTTTCTTTTTCTTATACTAGTCAAAGCATAGAATGTGACGCACCTTTTGGATTTCACAAATCTTATACGGTTTGAAAGTGATAGCTATTTTTCAACTAGTATGTCAATCAACACTTTGTAGCTAACTCCATTAGAAAATAAGTAATAATTACTTACTAAACTCATAATTTGACAAAACTTACATTTATGAAAAGCTGAGAACATTCTTAAGAAACCCTTTTCATTACATCAAATTTTGGTTTAAAAAAAGTCGTCAGCTACATGCTTGAAGTAAAAAACACATAAGAACATGCCAAAAACACATTTTTGGGATGTTTTAAAGATGAAAATATAAGGTTGGTATTGAAAGATATAGTAGGAATTATAAAGGTATTAATTGTTTTCATTTAGTATCAGGATGTGTGTGAAAAAAGTGGGAATAGATTTTGAAATTCTTTGAGGCATTTCAAAACTACATATTTTTCAAATCGCCACCTTTTGGCACACCATGATCCTGCACATACCCACCATACACATTTATATAATGAGAAAATGATCACAAATTTTTTGAATCTAATTTTACTAATCCAACATGATATTTTTACTCACCACACTGCATAATATTTTGATGGACACAATATATATTTGTATGACATGAGAAGTTAGAGTATATTAGAAAATGTAAAAGAACTAATGCTTACACCCTAATTTAGTGAATATTATTATTTAGAAATAGAAATAGATTATAAAGCTACTTGATTCAAGGACTAATGCAACTGTATAATATTTTTGTACAATATAGTTCTTCACTAAATGAAAGATTGGACAACTTCTTAACAAAGTACTAATTATGACACTTAATCCTAGATTTAAGAGAAAAATGTTTGAAGAACTCTAAGTTCCATCTATAACATATTCTAGAGCAATTGCAATATCTTTCTTTTTAAGTGTTGGTGAATCATTCACACCATCCCTAATCATTCCACCCATATTATTTCTTTCTTGCAAACTATCTTATATTTGTTCTCTAAAGTTAGGATTGACAAGGAAATCAAAGAAAAATAATTTAGTAAGACTCAAGGTAAACCTTAGAAACTAAGTATAGAAATCATATAGATTAAGTTCTTTTAACTTTAGCATCATCATAAATCATAAACCTTTTTAATACAATTTCTACGATTCTTTGTTTAATAAATTACAAATTGAGAAAACTTAAATTTTTAAAATATACATATCCCTAAATTATTTTATATATTTAATATAACTACCTATTTGATTTGAACTAAGAGGTATTTTGAGAAAGAAGTCTAAATTGTGTATCTCTTGGTGTTGAGTGGGGCATATTGCTTAAGTCTAAGGAACTAGCTATTTCTCAAGTTAAAGAAAGCTATACTTGGTAGTAGTACTAGGTCAATTTAAATTGTTCAAAATAAAAATTAAAAATAAATGGAAGTAACAAAATGAATACTAGGGAAGACACCAATTAAACCATTAGCCTTTTGAATTAAACCAACCATACCTATGATCATTTAATGCTGACACTAATAGTAAGGTCCCTTTTGATTATGTTTGCACTACTATGGTGTGGAGGATCAAAGATGGGCATAACACTAACAAACTAAAAGGGTCTTCACAAAATTTCCCTCTTACTATCAAGCACTTTGCCGAAAAAAAAAAATTATTGCAATAAAAAATCTAAGATAGAAAATACTATGATGAAAGGTGCTCCCCTTAATAACACAAACACATAACATAAAGGAAAGACACAACAGCAATTTACAAAAATATAATATGGGATTTCTATTATCATAAAAAAAGTAGAATTGCAAAAGTCAAGTTTACAATATGCTAACCCACATGGGTGCCTTCACTACAAAAATCTATAGGATAAAACTCTAAACTATCACCTAGAGCTACCAAAAACTATCATAAACAATCCTACAAGCCTTTTTTAAATAGGCAATTTTATGTCACCTAGGAAGGTTCTAGAAATATACCATTGAGGATGATAAACCCCAAATTACATAAATTACATTTATTACATTAGAGGTAGCTCAAAGAATTACAAAGTTTATTTTATGACCATGAGTTAGATAACCAAACTTTCAGAAATCGTATCTCACAAATCATAGCTCTGATTGACTATTATAACCACTTTTTGAAAAGGAAAGATCTTGAAATACAATGTCTAAGGCATGAAGTAGGACTCAGTCGAGGTTTAACCCCATTCTGGAGCCTCTAAAGCCTTCAAATTTGAGTTCAAAGATATTTCAGCAAAATTTTCCATCGAAAATCTACAATAACTTCTTCGATATGGAAGCTAGAGCCATAAGCTTCTTATGGTAGGCCTATAAGTTTGAAATGAAACTTTCTGTAGAAAATTAGAAAATTTTGAGCTCATATGACAAACTTCCTAAAAATAGCAAGTTCCCAAAAATAGCAATTCCCATGTCTACTAGTCTAGATTAAAATAGAAAACCCTAAAACTAGAAAGGTACAAGCTAAAAGTAAATATATTTTTGGGTGATGTTAGATTGGCCTCACACCTAGGATGCTCCTGCATCAGACACCCAAGGTAATTTAAGAAGTGACTTTGTCACATCTCTAATGCTCAAAGGAAAAGTAAGGTAGTCAACCTCCTCCCTTGCTAGCCATGATGAATCTTCAACTGGTCTTCCTTTCCATTTGACTAGGTACTCTTCATAGGTTCTATTCCTTGTACTTTTTCTAGTATGACTATGCAATATCTCCTCAATCTCCTTGTTATATGAAGTAGTTGCTAGAATACTCCTCCACTATTCCTCTACAACTACATCTTCATCACCTCCTTCATAAAACTTTGTGAAATTTGAAATGTCAAATATTTGATTCAATGGCCAACTCTACTTCATAGGCATTTCCAAAATCATGGCTTTTCACTATCTTGAATGATCCAAACTTCTTCATTTTGAGTTTATTATATGTACCCGCTAGAAAATGCTCCTTCCTCAAATGAACCATGACTTCATCCCCATTCAAAAATTCCTTATACCTCCTTTTTACATCAGCCTTAGCTTTGTATTATGTATTAATCTATATAATGTGCTTCCTCACCTCATCATGAATGTTCTTGAAATTTCCACCAAATTTGTGTCCTTTAGCACTACATATCTCTCCTTTATCCAATTGTCACAATTCAGAAGCATTTTTGGGACTACTCCGATATACAATCTAGAATGGTGATTTACTAGTGCTCCTACTGATAGAATTATTATATGCAAATTTTGTGCATGGTAAAATCATATCCCATCCTTTTGACTTGCCTCCAACCATAAACCTCATCAAATTTCCCAAACTTCTATTCACAACTTTTATCTATCCATTAATTTGTGGATGATGTGATGAACTAAACTTTAGTTTTATCATCAATTTCTTCCATAATGTATGCTAGAAATACCCAACAAACTTGGTATCTCGATCTAAAACTATACTCCTTGGAAGACCATGTAGTCTCACCACTTCTTCAAAAAAAAATTATGCCACATGAGTAGCATCACTAGTCTTCTTTTAGGGAACAAAATGTGCCATCTTTCAAAACTTGTCAACCACCACAAAAATAGAATCATGCCCACTTTGTTTCCTCAGTAATATGAGAACAAAATCCATGTTGACATCGTCCCATGTCTTCACTGGAAAACGTAATGGCTAACACAGAACCATTTTTTTCTTTAATCCTTTCGGCATCTAACATACTCTGCAACTTTGCACAAACTCTTTCACATCTTGTTGTAACTATGGCTAGTATTAATTCTTAGCAACCAAAGCAATGGTTTTATCTATACCAAAGCATGTCTAGCCAATCCTCCACCATCCTTCTCCTTGAAGAGATTCTCCCCCATAGAACTTCTTGGAATACAAAACTGACTCCCTTTAAACAACATACCATCCTAGATTATGAAATCTAACCACTTCATCATGTCAAGTGTAACAGGTATCGTACAATCTTTCTAAGCTTCACCAAAATTAGGATCATTTGTATACAAATTCTTGAGTTCCTTGAACACAACCACCTCAATCTGCATTTTTTTCATCAAAAGGTGTCTTCTACTTAGAAAATCTACAACTTTTTTAGACTTCCCACTCCTGTGTTTCAAAAAAATGTATAACTCTACAAAAACTCAATACACTTTAAATGCCTTTGGTTTAATTTTCCTTGACTATTCAAAAATTGCAAAGCTTGATGATTAGTATACAAAAGAAACTCCTTAGGAAGAAGATAGTGTCTCCACTTCTTCAATACTTGAACTATAGCATAAAATTTCTGATCATAAAATTTATTTATTTTTTGGCATCATTCAACTTCTCACTAAAATAAGCAACATGTCCACCTTCTTGGCTCAAAATAGCTCCTATTGTAGAACCACTAGCATCATAATCTACTTGAAACACCTTGTAAAAATTAGGAAGTACTAAAATAGGATGCTCAGTAACTTTTTGTTTCAAAATATTAGAACTCTTATCTGCTCCTATAGTCCACTTAAATTCTTTCATATCCCCTCTCATTTTTTCAGTCAAAGGCCCACAAATGCAAATAAAACCTCTAATAAACTTTCCATAAAAACTAGCCAGTCCATGAAAAGACCTTACCTTAGTTGCAATCCTTGGAGTAGGCCATTCAAGGATAGCCTTCACTTTCTTAGGGTCTATTTTCAGACCATTTGCTAATACTACAAATCTTGAGTACACCAACTCCTTCTTCACAAAACTACACTTTTTTAGATTTATGAGCTCAACGTTTCTTCTCCCAACTTCTCAAACACCTTGCAAATATATATCATATGCTCCTCTAATGTATTACTAAAAATAAAAATATCATCTAGGTAAACAATGAAAAAGTTGCCTAAAAACTCCTTCAGTACCTCATTCATGAACTACATGGAAGTTCTTGGTGCATTGGTTAGCCCAAAAGGCATGACCAAACACTCATACAATGATTCTCTTGTCTTGGAAGTATCCTTCCATTTATCTCCTTCTTTGATGCAAATTTGATGGTATCCACTCTTCATATCTATCTTTGTGAAATACTCATTTCCACTAAAATAGTCCATAATATCATCCATCCTTAGAAATGGAAATCTATACTTTATTGTGATCTTGTTGATATCACAAGAATTTTTACACATCCTCTATGGTCCATTATTCTTAGGTACTAATACTGCTGGATAACACATGGACTTAGACTCTCTTGAATCAACCCCCTTTGCAACAACTCATGCATTTGTGTATTAAACTCCTTAGTTTTTGTTGGTGTCATTCTGTGTGCTATCTTGTTCGAAAAACTAGCTTCTATAATCAAATCCATCTGTTGACTAATCTTCCTCACTGGGGGTAATCCATTGGGTACATTATTTGACATAGTATCAAAAAAATCTCCCAACATATCTACAACTTCTACAGGTACTTCCTCTACCTGATCTTCTTTACTATCTTTTGGAATTATATAAAAATACATATGTTCATGCTTCATACCTTTGAAAAACTCTTTTCCATCAACAAAAAATATTTTGGTAGAGCATTACATACCATTTCCTCTTTCTCCTTCAATAGTTTCAACTTATGTTTCACTCCATTCTCTGTCAGAGTGTAGGTATTTTCTCGGCCATCATGTACAACATGCCTATCAAACTACCACAGCCTACCCAAAAAAATATGACATATGTTTATATGTATGATATCAAAAAGTACCTCATCTTGGTAGATTTCAATCTTGAACTTCACTGAGCATTTCTCACTAACCATGACCTTGTGGCCATCTTGCACCCAAGAAATGTGGTAAGGGTGTAGGTGTTTCTACCTCTTTAGCTTCAACATTTTGACCATGTTTTCTAATACAAGATTACCAGTACTTCCAACATCAATGATCACATCACAACACATATCTTTACATCTACACCTTGTGCAAGACAAGCTCCTTCTTTGATTAGATTCATTCTCACCACTTAGTAGGACTGTTTTGTTAACTAGGACTTCTCCTCTTTCAGCATCTTTAGAATGTGATGATTTGGCATCTTCATTGACATGTGCAACTTTTTCCTAGCCTTTAGTTCTTCGATCTGCCCTTCCTTTGCACTAGAAAAATTCATATGCTCTATGTCATTCTTCTCTATAGTGAAATCATTTGCCATCAAAGCCCCCTCTTCTAGATCCTTTTCCTTTTCCTCTTCCTCTCTAATCTCTATTATTCTGATCATAGAAATGATTGGAATTATTTCCCTTCTATTTTTTACTAATACTTCTAGCCTCATCCATGTTCTTAACCCATTTTCTACTGAATACTTGGTGTTAACCCATTAAGATAATGGGCCACTTTCTCCTTATCATCTTTTGCATGATTGGTTCTAATGAGAACTCAGTAGAACTCTTCAGTATACTCTTCAACAAATTTTCCTACTTGCTTCAACCCTTGTATTTTCTTCAATAGATAAAGCTCATAATCCATGGGAATGAATTGTCTCTTCAGTTTAGTTATCATTTAATCCCATCTAGTGATTTTGTCTGTTCCTTTTCTATTTCGCTCAAACTAGACCTCCTACCACTAGATCTTTATGTGGCCCTTTAGTTTGTCCTTTGCAAACTTGAACCAATCTAGATCTTTAATATCTTCATACTAATAGTACTCTTCCAATTCATTGATCCAATCGATCAATTCCTCTGGGTTAAGATTTCCTAAAAATTTCCAATCTTAGGAATGGTTTTGAAAAGCTTTTCCTCCTCTGGGTTCAAAAATTCATCTTCTACTACTTGATCAACATTTCCTTCTTCCTTTTAATCCTCACTTTTGTCACTGCCTATGACAAGATTCACTCCACTATGCATTTTTCTTGTAATGCCTACATTTGTCTTTGACTCTATAACCCTCAGATGTAACACATGTAGCTCTCCCACCATGCTCTCTTAGAGGAGGCATTTTCGTGTTTCTGATGAAACCATAGTGCAAAATGCCTCACAATTGATGATCTGTCTACACACTCATCGCAAACCATGGTCCTAGTACAAATTGAATCACAATTGGTGATCTTTCTACACACTCAAGAACTCCTACTCTGATACCACTTGATAAAGGGTGCTTCACTTAATACCACAAACACATAAGAGAAAGTAATGAAACAACAACAAAATATGGGCTCTCTATTATTACTATGAATGCATAATTACATAATTCGAGATTACAATATGCTAACCCACATGGGCACCTTCACAATAGAAATCTACAAGACAAAACTTTGAACTATCACTTAGAGCTACCCACAACTGTCCTAAACAATCCGACGGGCCCTTCTTAAATAGGTAATTTTATGATGCTTGGGAAGGCTCTAGAAATTAACCATTGATACCAACAAACCCCAAATTACATAAATTACATTTATTACATTAGAGTTAGCTCAAAGAATTAAAAACTTTATGTTATGACCATGAGTAAAGTAACCAAACTTTTGGAGACCATAACTCATAAACTATAGCTCCAATTGGCTATTATAACAAATTTTTAGAAATGATAGATCGTAAACCACAACACATGAGAAGTGAAGTGCTAGTCAACTGAGGTTTGACCCTATTCAAGAGCAAAATTTTCCACCAAAAATATGCAATAACTTCTCCTATATAGAAGTTGGAGCCATGATCTTTTTATGGTAGGCTTATAATTCTAAAAGGAACCTTCATGTAGAAAATTAGAACATTTTGAGCTCGTTTAACAAACTTGCTAAAAATAGAAAGTTCCCAAAAATAGTAACACCCTTGTCTACTACTCGAGATTAAAATAGAAAAGCCTAAAAATAAAAAGATACGAGTTGAAAGTAAAAATATTTTTGGGTGATGCAAGATTTCCCTCACACCCAAGATGCTATTGCATCAGATACCTGGGGTAATTTGAGAAGTGACCCTATCAAGTTTCTAATGTTAAGAGGAAAGCCAAAGTGGACAACCTCCTCCCTTGCTAACCATGATGAATCGTGAACTAGTCTCCCTTTCCATTTGACTAGGTACTCTTCATAGGTTTTTTTCCTTGTACTTATGCAATTATGACTATCCAATATCTCCTCAATCTCCTTTGTATTTGAAGTAGTTACTAGAATACTCCACTGCTAGAAAACTTAACAATTATACTATGACCTTTGTTCTCAATTCTAATTTAGTGTGTGCCAGGTTGAGGATATGAAAAATTTACATGAAATTCAATTAAGTGATGAGAAAATTTATCTAATTTCCTTGATTAAGACTTACGAGAATAAATTATAGGGAAAAATAAGTGTGTAAATGACACCCACTTAGGTGCACCTTTTCTAACTCTGTGCATTTTTCCTTGATCATCAATGTAAGTCAATGTTGTCCATTTTACAACTCGGTTGAAGGGAAGAAAATAAACCTCTTCAATGCCTTTCCTTGTCTAAACAAATAAGTCAAATATCAATACAATGACAAAATGGCTTACTAGTATAATTATGATATAGCTTTTATCCTAAAACTATTTACCTCTTTTGGAAAAGCAAGAATACCATAAATCATTGCATCGATGATATTCTAGTTTTCTATTTTAAATGCTTGGGAAGCCATCAAACTATTGTATGTATATCAACTCCTTTTACAAATACCTGCCAAAAAATGATGAACAGTCTAACCTTTTTCTAGATATTTAAAGTAGAGTTGAAGCATTAGGATGTGGTGGATGTCCAACCTCGATCAAATTATGATCCATATTAACCATATTGAGTTTTAATGTTATAGTTTTATCATTATACAACATATCAATCCTAGATATTTGTCAATAGAAGTTATCCCTTTTTAATATTGCAATGTCAAAATCAGAGTGGATAGAGCTGGTCACTCCATTTAATTTAAATTTTGAAATATAGTGGCAAGTCATACATATAATTCTTCAACATAAAAGAACATGATATCCAATACAATGTAAAAGTTTCAAAAGATATTGTTAAACAATACATAAGATTTCTCAATAAATTTGCCCAAAAGTAACCATTGTCCCAAAAAGCCATAGCCAAAATTTAGTTTGCATATAAGAATAATATCTAAATATATTGTGCTGGCGTAATCTTACATCAACTACTCTTAAGAGAGTTGGGGTATAACCCCAATAATACCTTACAAGTAATCAAAGGTTTCCTTATCCAAATTTATTTTGAAATGGTCTTCTATCTCCACTTTTAATATAACATACTCCAATGTGATCTCTTTCTCTACTACCCTTTCTCTCAAGAAATGATACTTTATTCCAATTTTATTAGTGATAACATATAATACTAGATGCATTAACATATTAATTGTTCTTGTGTTATCACAATAAATAATAAAAGGTTTTAAAAATCCAATAGCAATGTCTTCTAATATTGGTTTCATCCAAATAATCTAATGAACATCTTTTTCTGTTGCTACATACACTACTTTTGCTATATATTGTGATATACAATTTTGTTTCTTAGATAGAAATGAAACCAATAGTCCTTGTCAAATGAATGGTCCACCACTAGTATTCTTTTCCCATCAATATTTCCATCCCAATTTGCATTTTTAAATCCACATAAGGTAAAGTCATGTGATATATGATACCATAAGACATAATTAGGTGTACCATTAAAGTATCTTAAAGTTATTTTCACTACTACCAAATGTGTCTGTTTATAATATTCTTAGAATCTTCCCACAATTCCATCTGTATTTTATATGTTAAATCTTATATGAGTCAAATACTAAAATCTTTCTATCATCGATGCATATCTTGTTTTTTTGTTTTCTCTAGGAGATTCATCCTTAGTTGATAATTTCCATCGTGTAAGAATAGGTGTTCCAATTGGTTTAAAAATCTCAAAACCAAACTTTTTCAACAAATCATTAAGATATTTCGTCTATGATATTTGTATGCCAACCTCATTCTGAGCTATTTTAAATCTCAAGAAATAATTCATTTCACCTATCATACTCATCTAAGATTTATTCTTCATTTATTCTAAGACAAATCTTGTTAGCTTCATTATTTCCTCTAGAAATAATGCCATGGAATATTACAACAATAATAAAAAACAATCTTCACTCTTGCTTAGGTACATGTTATTTATTGTATTACCTTTCTTAAATCCCAGATTCTGGAAATACTTATCAAATATTAGATATCAAGATCAAGATTCCTCCATACAAAGCTTTCTTTTACCTACAAACCATGTGCATGTCTATTTTTAGGGGAAATTGACAAATTTGTTTAATGTAAAATTGTTCCTCAAGATCACCATTAAGGAAAAAATACTTAACATCTAGTTGGTAAACCTTAAAAATCTTTCTAGTTACATTGTGCAAAAACCATTCTTACTTGTTCAAGTCTAGCAAGAGGGGCACAATTTTCGTTAGTTTTAGATACCTCTTCTTGTAGATAACCATTGCATACTAACATTTCTTTGTTTCTTCTCACTTCTCCTCTCTCATTTAGTTTGTTTCTGAATACTGACATAGTTTAAATAACATTCTAGTCCTTACATCTACAAACCAATTCCCAAGTCTTTTTCTTCTCAAATCTATTCTAATTCCTTTTTTATAAACTTTATTCAAAACTCATCTTTAAAATATTCATCTGTAGTCTTAAGTTCAAGTTGAGATATTAAAAATAATTCTTCACTCACCTTGTTTTTTCATCATTCTTTTATTTCTACTCCAATGATTTGGTTTTCCCTCACTTTTTTTTATAGCTCTTTTAGTTTATCTAGATTCTTATCTTTCTTATTCTATTTTTGTTTTAGTTGTCAAATCAGTTTTATTTTCATAAAATAATTCTTTTAAAACATTTTTAGTCCTTTGATTAGTATTTTCATCCAAATTATAATTGAATATTCTTTCCTAAATTTGGATTTTTTCATCAACTTTCAAATTAGCACTTTTAACAATAGTTTCCAATATTTGTTTAAAAGATTTATATGCCTTACTCTTCAAAGCCAATCCAAGGATCATTCCTTCAATATTTCTATAGTAAAAATTCTTAATATTATCATCTATTTTGATATAACACTTTCTTCTAAAGATTCAAAAGTATTTCATAGTAGGTGTATGTCTAAACTAAAGTTAGCAAGGTGTCTTACCAGTTCCTTTCCTTATCTCCATTGTATTAATTGTGTATACTACAACATTAATTTTTTCTTCTTCAAAAGATATGTGATTCATTATTCTCAAATATCATTTATCTATTCACTTTAATTACTTATTTTTTTCTCCTCTATGCTATACCATTCTATTGTGGTGTCTTGGGACATGAAAGTTGTGTATTAATTCCACTATTCTCACAAAAGGTGAAAAGCTCATCTAAAATGAAGTGTCCTCTATATGATTTCAAAGAGTTAATCTTCAAGCCTGATTCATATCTCCAATCGTATTATGTGGATAAACACTATTTATAATCCAATTATAATTTTTGTTTTCAATGTGTGATACTAAAGGTCTAAGTTTTATTGTATCTTCTTTCTTAGCACTTCACTATTTTCCATTGTAGCTAACCTGAAGTCTCCTCCCATGCATAGTTAGTGATTCTTGATCCTCTTTTTCCATTTTTCATAGTTCACTCCACAAATTTTTGAACTTTATTTGCTGAAAGTAATCATGCATCTAATTAAGCTATTAAAAGTTTTCTTCAAAGACTTGATGCTCTAATACCAGTTGCTAAAAAGTAAACTCCACCAATATAACTGAGAGATGGGGGGAGGGAACATGTTATATTCTTTAAATGATGTTTATCAACTTTTAAAAATCTTAAACATGTATTCAAAATATATAAGAACCACCAAATAATAACCATGCAATGTGACAAATGATATCTTAATAAAGGAAACCCTTGATCAAAGGGAAAACTCTAGTAGGAATAATACCCAAAAGATGATGTACCAATATAAAAGTTCCATGTGAAAGGATGTGAGCTCTTAGTTTTCTAATAAACACAATCAATACACATGAATCGATATTGGAATACTTTTAATCTCTATAAAAAGATTCAAAATTTGTTAGAGGTTGATAGGAAGACAACTGAATCCATTTTCATATTTTTTTAAGAACTATTGTCATTAAATAATTTAGCACAATGTATGAAAGAAAAATGAAATGATAGAAATAGAAAATTATCTTTCCAATACAATTCATATGAAGCCAAAATCTTATTCTCATCATCAAATACTACTCTAACCTTCACAAATTAGCATCAAAAGCTCTCATAACATTATGTCAATAATGTATGACTTCATATGATCAAAGTGGTGAAACACACTTACATCAAGGGAAACATCTTTCCTTTATACCAATTGTTAATAAATAAATGAATTATCCCTAAGGATTCCCTAGTATACAATTAATATTATAGGACCATCATAAGATATTTCAATTAAGTTCTAGGTGCTACAATACAAGTTGCATCAATAATACAACATATCTAATCTCCAAGGAATAACCCATGTGTTATTCCTCACAAATTCTTGAAAAATAGAAATAAAATTCCACTACCTTTAACATAGAATTTTGATCATTTTCCTTACCAAAGTAAAATACTACTACACAAACTTTAACCTCTACAAATTGATAGAGCTTGATTTAACAACATACAATTCCCTGCAAAATGTCCTGCAACTTGTCCTTAGAGAATTTTTTGTAACTCATTGAAAAACTTCATAATTATTTACAAAAACATAGACATCGAGTCTATAAGAATCCATGATAATACTTATAACTATTCTAAAGGTAACTTAGCATCTAAAAACCTCACCAAATAAAACTACATTTGAAACTTTTCTATAAATGTATAGAAAGCTAATATGTTGATATTAATGAGAAACCAAGGCATGAATGCAATACATAAGAACTCAATCATATTTTAAAGAATGTTAAAGACATCTATAAGGAATTCATGAAAATACAAAGATGAAAATATAACATGAAATTCATGTCCAAAGATTGACTAAAGCACTAGAAAGAACAAGAATAATTGAAAGTGCAAAAAGAATGTTTGAAACTGCAAAGAAATGTACTAAATGATAAAAAATGATATGAATGAAATCCTACAAAAATTATAGGAGGGTAATTGAATATTGAATGAAAATTAAAGTGATGGTGAGACCTTTGAAATGTTGTGACAAAATGAAATACCTAGATAAAAAAATTAAAAACTAAAGAATGACCTAAAAGATGAGAATGAAGTTGATTAAAGAAGTAGAAGGTTTGATAAAAGCATGTAGAATATTGATGAGAAGTTTAAGATTGAAAGAAAATCTAGTGATACAAATGCCTAGGATATACCGGTTAAAATAAATTTAAATTTTGAGAATCATCCAAATGTGTTATCAAGAAATAGTTGTAAAACAAAAAAGATCGTATCAATGTGCAAGGAAAGTAGTCCTCAAAAACTACTTGCTATAATTGTTGAAATATCTTTGGAATGAAAAATGTTTAAAGAAGTGGATTGGTGAATGTTCCAAAAGGTACAAAACTTAATGGTTAGTGTTAGAACTACAATAAGTTAAGTATTTTGAGTTCATATAAAGATCAAACAATAGAGAATCTACAAGAATTTTATCTTGGTATGATTACACATTCAATCATTATAGACATAAGGTTGAGAAATACAAAACAAGAGTACCATTGACAAGGATGTCTATTTAATAGATAAGCTATTGAAGAAGAGAATGTAACACTTCTATTATGTCCATAGTATGTGAAAAACTTTGATATTTGTTTGTAAACACAGAGTGAAATCCTAGAGGTAATTATGCAAATTAGAGGGAAATAGGTATTGTATCTTATGTATATCAATAGTTTAGATATATTACATGCACTTGTAGATAGATCAATTTTCTACAGATGGAGATAAAAAAGGACAATGAATTATGGATCAAGAAAAGGTTAGGAATTAAATGAAGAAAATATGCATCAAGATATTAAAATAATTATAGTAATAGGTAAAACATTATCTTTTGGTTTAATAGATTAAAATTCAAACTAAGGAAGAATTTTCTTGGGCACCTATTCCCTCACATTTATTGAGTTCCAAGACCTAATAGCATAGATATATGCATATGTTAAACTCTTGATAGCACATCAAATGAGATAAATTTTGATACTATAAAGCCATGAGATTAAAGGATGTATAAATCTACTAAATTATCACTTGATTGAGGCAACTATTGGTAAGAAGGTTACTATTGACAAATGGTCACTATTGGTAAAGTTTATTATATCATTTAACTAAATTTAATGATGTCTAAAACTATCCATTGGAACAATTTTGGACAAATAAATACTTTTTCTTAATCCTTCAAATGACTCTTCATTCTAATAGAATTCAATCATTGTCATGAAGTCTTGGTGCTGAAACCATGTGTTATAAAATCTAAATAAGTCTATCATAGGTTTGGCTAGTACACAAATATCTATCGAAATCATAAAATGGTTAGATCCTAAGAGTGACAGTATTTTTGATACTAGTATAAAATTAAAGTTACTTAGATCTTCCTTGAAAAATAATCTGTCTACTTTTTTGGGTATTGGACTAAAGCCTCACGTTCTATTATTTCATGAAATAGTTACCATTGATTCTTTTAATGTCCCTAAGATTATTATTATTTACACATTACTGAATAATTTTTGTAATTATGATATAAAGGATAAACCTCCAAATTTCTCACTAAAAACTAGAATATTATTAATGTTTTAAAGATCAATTAATTATGTTGATTTTGCTAAAATTTTGGGGATTTTATGTTGGTCCATAAGCATTGGTAATTATAAATTAAAGGTTAGAGCTTATACTTTGGGACTTTGATCCTTAGATTCCATAACTTTGCTAAGTCTCCTCAAGCTCCTAGAGATTCTACTTAATCTGCCTTAAAAATTCCTATTTTCTTTACTAACTTGTGTTTTTCAATTAAGTTTAGTTTAGTTTTAGTGTAGAGGCACTCGAGGAAGAATTTAGTCCAATGAAGACTATATCCACATGAAAGAGTTTGAAGCCATCAATAAAGATTAATTTGAATGGCTTAAGTCCCATTATGGCCTATTGCAATGATAACCCCAATAGAAGCATATGAATACTAAAGGTCCCAATAAAGACCTTAGGATCTATTCAACATATGGGGCCAATAGTGTCACATTGGATTAAAATGAGTTTCAAGGATCTAAAAAGGGTACAGATGCAAGATCATCTTATATAAACTTTTTAAACAAAAGTAATAAAATGTATCCATACAAAAGTTGGAGATAGGGCTTGGGAAATAGTATAAATCTAGTGTTGATTTCTTCTACAACATAATGATCATCTCATGGATGCAAGACTCTTAACTCTTATGAGATGATCAAGTCCTAACGTGTACGATAATGTGATAACCCATATATATGTAGATGAAGTGAAGAAGTTGTTGGAGATCACCATTTATATGATTGGAAAGAGCACTAAAAGTGTTGATTTAGCAAGATTGTGCATATTTTTAAATTATGCCTTTATGTGTTATGAAATCTATTTAATTTTTAAAAATGTTTACATTGGAGATTAGTATTTCCATTTTTCATAATATATTAAATTTTAAAATAGTATTTGAATATATTTAAATTCATTTAAATTTATAGTATACAACTTCCATGAAATTGGATTTAAATAATATTATAATTTGATATAATTAGTATTTATATATACAAAATCTCTATAATGTGAATAATAATAATAATAGTAACATTTTATATTATGAAAAATGACAGAATTAATTTAATCTTTGAAAACAAATAATTTTTCTAAATATAAATTATATGCTAAATTATTATGGTAATTTTATAAAATTAAATTTTAGCATTATTTAAAAATTCAATTTTGATTCATAACAATTTAATCGTATCGTAGCATTATTATGATAGATATTTTTAAAAAAATCAAAATTATGGATATTAGACTTTTGCGATATTTTATTAATTTTTTAAAATAAATTAAACCTTAATTTTCTCATGTTAAAAAATTTTAGTATGCTTGCTTAAAGTGGGATTTATGTAAATAAGATGTAAAATTTAATTACTTTTTGAGCTAAGCATACATATCTAAATTCCCTTTTAGCTAATAGATAGAAAAGGACGAACTATCAGTACTACTATAAAATATGGTTGGCATCTTAATATAAAGAAGTGGATTGTAAACAATATAATTATGTACAATATGAACACAACTAGCAAAACGATGGTGTTCATGAGGATGGTTTTGATGGTTTTCATTATTGGAATTATGCAACCGTTAGGGTTTTAGATTCATTTATTCTTAATCTAGATCCCACTGCCATTTAGGATGTCTTCATTTGAATCCCACTATTAGTTAGGATGTCTTATATATGACAAAATTTAGAATGTTCAATTCTGAAAACATTTCAAGCTCTAGGAGATTTGATTTACTTCCAAAACCATAGATTTCATTACCTCTACCGTTGTGATGAAATCTAGGTTAGATGTAATGTTGGGTAAGGGTTATCATTACCAAGTCTGATGTATTGTTGGTGTTAGATTTAAATGTAACAATATTTATTCACTAAAAAATAGCTCAAAGCTTATTACAAGTTGGATTTTTAAAGTCTGATCTACTATTCAATATCTTTCCAAATAGGATCATTGCAATGCAAATCACAACCTTTACTTAATAGATTTGATTGCACCTTTGATTCTTTCTACAATTTATGCTTGTTTTGATCCAAAGTTGATGTGATACATAATTTTTTCAATACTATGCAAACATTAAAAGCATAACATGAATACAATTCAAAGTAAATACCAACATGAGTATATAACTTGTTAGAATAATGCTTATTAATAGTGTTTGCTAGTTGACATATATTACAACTTCCAAAACAATCCAGTTATGTAGAAAGCTCCATGCTTTTCTTCTTCCCTCATCATAGCTCCTATAGAACTCTCTAAAAATCTGTTATAAATCTATAAAAGAAAGTTTCCTAACATTTGTGTGCATGTAAGAAAATTATAAGTGAAATAAAATCATATAAGTTGTTCCTTCTACTTTTGTTTTCTCTAGCTCTTATTATGCTCATCATTTTTTCTCTACTTTATAGTTTGTGATGTTCTTATTAATAGTTCTTTATGGTATCAGAGGATTGTTTAGTTTTCAATATGGTATTAGAGATTATGGTCAATGATCCAAGAGTTTGAAGAGCCATGGCTAAAATATTTTGATTGAGAAGTGTACGAATTTGCCTAAGGCAATAATTCAACACCAAGCCCAAAAAGCTCAATAGATAGCACAAGAGAGACTGATGATGATCAAATGAGAATCTCAATAATGATCAAAATAATAATGGAAATCAGATAATTGGATATGAGATGAATACACACTAGAAGTTTCCTATATATAAAGGCAACTAGAATGACTAGGATTTAGCAAAGAGATAAACATCACAACTAAGCACATGTCCACCAAGAGTGGATTATCCTTCATTAAGCACAAGAGTTTGTGCAATGATGAGAGGATAATTTTACATAGGTGTATCTCATAAAGAGATACTGTAGACACCATGTGCTCTAATAAGTTGCTAACTCTTGTGTCATCAACAAGACAACTCATATGACTATGCATATTCCTAAGTGTCTACATGACAACTAATATAAAAATCCATTATCCCAAGTAAACTTAAGTAAAGTGTAATAATAATTAATTATTTACACTAACACCTCCCCTTAAGTGCAACTTAGGGGAATGCACTTAATCTCATGAAGCTAAATGCAAGATGCAATGTGGGTCCTAGCTACTAGGCCATGTTAGGTACCCATGTATAAATGCAATGTTCTACATACAATGCAACCTCTTTGAAAATGGAGAAAGCGGGAAAACCTCACGAGAAAAGCCTCCTCCAAAACAAAAAGATGTAGTAGTACAAGATGCATGCAAGGATGGAGTAACTAAGACCCCCATACATCATGCATGTACAAGCATATATCCCCCATAAGAAAAAATACATGATATTATCTCCCCATATTGAATAATCTCCTACAAGGATGTCATGAAGACAAAAATTATCCAATGCCTACAAACAATATTTCTCCCTTTAGGAAGAAGATACACCAAGTATAGGTGCAAGTATACTTCCCATTGTGGATAGGAATATGGATTAGGATGTTGCCTCTAAAGTTTTCTCATATGTTAACAATTCCTTGATGAATGTAGATGCCGCAAACCAACCTAGTGCATGCCCAAAAGAAGGTGGAAAACAAGGTAACATGTCCATGTATGAAAGTGAATCTAATTCCAAAGACAAGGAATTATCCTTATAGGAAGGTATGGGAAGAGAATCAATGTAGCCTCCCCTCAATGATGAATGCATACCCATACCCATAAAAGAAGCTCCTTGATGACTAAAGAACTTGCACCAGTAAAACTAAATGATGTTTCTCCTTGTAGGAAGAAGTGTCATAGGTATAGTAGAGAATGCTCCCCAACTTGTAGGAAGAATCCTGAAAAGATATATGATATTTGAGGAAACTAGAATGCAATCTCAAAAGACTAATATGTCTCCTTTGAAGTAATAGAGCCCTCCTTCAACTACTAAAAATAATGTCCACAATCATGTCAGTTTGAAAAGAAAGATCAAGTAGTTGAGGGTCAGAGTGTTCTGTCACAACAAGAGAAGAATAATTCTCCTCAACAAAGAGAAGATGTATGTCATCAATAATGTCTCCCACATCTTCAATGTAAGACTCTACAAACAACATTACAATGTCTGGAAGGAAGTCATCCCCATGAAGCTGAAATAGGAAGGCATGGTGTTTCCTGCTACACTAAATCAAGAGTATCTATGGCTAGAACTAGATTAGTAGAAGCAATAGGAGCATCAGGAGGTATGATCTCAACTAGAGTTGTAGGAGCCAGAACTAGAGTGACTTAAGGTAGAATGTCCTCTGGTAATGGAGGAACTCGTGGATCTCCATATGCTTTCCAAAGACACATCCAAACATCATGAGGACTACTTTCCCTACTTAGAGGAGAAAAAGATTCCTTTTTCATACTATTATACATAAAGTGAAGAAGAAGAGAAAGATGTCCCTAATTAGTATTAAGTGGAAATATCTTTAAATATAGATAAGGAAACACTTCCTTATATGTTATCTTAGATTATCAATCATCAAAGCACTCCATTTTTTATAGTTCCTTTTTGTCAATTTGAATCTTAAACCAAAGTGACACTTTTGACATGACTCCATTAGATCAAATAATGTATGCACCTCCAAAATGGAAAAAAAATCAAAGAAACCCGCCCTTAATGCATGATTTGGCACTTTATATTTAGTTCAATTACAATGGGCCACTTGTCCAAATGAACCAAAGTGGACTTTTGATTTTGATGGTGACAAAAACAAATATGAAACTATATTAGACTCAACAATATAACACACAAGATCTCTCAAGGATCTAACTACAAGTGCCAAAATAGGCCAAAAATGACCAAAATATGAAAGTACTATGTCTACTCAAAATTATTCAAAACTAATACTAGACTTGGAACGTAGACAAAAAAGTATGCACTTTCAAGAAAATAGCACCTGAATATGTGTCCAGATGAGCTTGAACTAAGCCTTTAAAGTTTCAAAAATCAGGATTTGTGATTTGTAGAAAAATTTAGGAATAGAGATCTCAAACAACCTATGCCAATGTGTAGATCAAAAAATTCTACCCCAAAACCAAAAGAATTGCCTTAAAAAGGGAGTCTATATGAGAGAGATATTGATGTTTGAAAATCACCTCTCCAATTATTTTTCTTGAATCACCATCATCACCCCTCCAAAAATCAATTGACTCTAGATTTCACGTCAAATGTCTAATTTGGATGAAACAAAGGCCAATTTAGGTGTTCTTTGACATTCTGAATGTGATACCAATATCTGATTCGCACCAAAAAGATCCAATGTTGACCTACAAAAAAAATCTCCCATGTCTATGTAATGAAGCTCTAGTGTCTCTGATACCATGTAAGAATATGGTATAGCTCTAATACCATGTAAGAATTTTCCTAAGGCAATAATTCAGCACCAAGACCAAGAAGCTCAATAGATAGCACAAGAGAGACTGATGATGATCAAATGAGAATATCAATAATGATCAAAATAATAATGGAAATTAGATAATTAGATATGAGATGAATACACACTGGAAGTGCCTTGTATATAAAGGAAACTATAATGACTAGGAGTTAGCAAAGAGATAAACATCACAACTAAGCACATGTCCACCGAGAGTGGATTATCCTCCATTGAGCATATGAATTTGTGTGATGATGAGAGGATAAGTTTACATGGGTGTATCTCATAAATAGATGTTGTACACACCATGTGCTCTAATAAGTTTCTAACTCCTATATTATCAACAAGAAAACTCATATGACTATGCATATTCTTAAGTGGCTACATGACAAAATGCATTATCTTAAGTAAACTTAAGTAAAGTGTAATAATAATTAATTAGTTACACTAGCAGAAGGTGTCAAGGATTGCTATCACCTTGTGAAGAAGACTATTTTTGTGAGAAGGTTTCCCATCATAGAGTTGAACTAAAGATTGGTGAATGTTAATATGTTAAGTAAGCTAAAAGAGTATTGTAGTTCTCTATAGTTATGAGTGATGGATATGTTGTGAGTTAGTGATATTGAATAGATTGTCCTAAAATTTGCAAGTATTCTATTGTATTTATCAACTTGTTGTAAGTGATTGTGAATGGTATATAGAACATCTTTGTGCAAGTGGTGGAAGTTCTAGAGATTGCATACACACTTCTAATGTGAGAAGAAAAAATCAAGAGACTAGTATGAGAAAGAGAGAAGCCATGAAAAGAAGGAAAATAAACTTGAAGCTGAAAGTTTATTTTGTTACTATTAATTGTGCTTTATTATATGTTTTAATTTGAAATATGTGCTGATTATTATAAGTTAGTTGTAGGAATTATCATTCATTAAGAAATGAGATGGCATGCTAGAGTTTTCTATCACAGTGCAAAGGTCTATGCATGTGCTAATTTGGGGTAAAATTGCTAGGATCACATGTAAGAAAATGTTTAGTTAATTGTGAAGGCTATGGTGTTGTCAAGATTTGGTAGTCTATTAGAAGATTGTTGGATTGATATTCCCCAATCAAGTGTGTAATATTGAATTCATGAATATTTTTTGATGGGCTATGTGAATGTATGGGGTCCATTATCGATTGTGCCTAATCCTATACAACTCAAAAGTACATTGGCTGGGTGCCAATGTATCTCAATAGATGGATTTCTTTTTATGTGGACTCAATATTAGTTTGATGCATGTACAGATGAAGAAAAGGTTCAAAGTGATGATAGTATCGTCGTGATGATGGTTTGTGGTCATTAGAACCAATGTGTTCTTGGTTTGTACTAATCCTAAACCAATTGAGTGTTTGAAGTTTATAGTGATTTTGAAATCATGTTGCAGTAAGGTTTGTGGTGAGCTAAAACCACTATAGTGAAAATTTTGTGGTGATCCTAAAATCACTTGTGTGATGTTTGTGGAGTTTGTGGTTAGCTACATCAATTCAAGGTAATCCATAAAAACCTAAAATGATTGTGACATGGGCAATCAAAATGAATGAAAATATTTCATAAGTGATTGTAAACGGGTACCTAACAAGGCTTTATGCTGTGACACATGGTTTCTAGATTATGAGGGGATTTATAGAACAATTGGATAATTAATTTATGGGAGGATGTTAGAAATAAATAAATTATCATGCTAATGGTCAACACAGACTAACTATTTACTATAGACAAAGGCATCAACCATCCTTCTACTATCTAATAGACCAACATTCAATCATCATCCATTTTTATTACTTTCATAAATATTGTAGTTAATTTTATGCTCCACTATAGATAGCATTAAATTTGTATACAATTATAAATATAATGAGTTGGCCACTATATTGTAAAGCCCATTTGTGGGATTCTCCATAGCTTCTCCTCTCTTATGGTTTTTTGTCTTCATGGTATTTCATCACCAAAAGAATCAAGGAGTGGAAAAAAGCCCATAGTATCTTATTTTAGAAATTTTGGTTGTAATGCATATGCTCAAAACCCTGATAAGAGAAGAAGCAAACTTGATAGGAAAAGTGAGAAGTGGATAATGGTTGGTTATAGTGAGGGATAAAAAGGATATATGTTATACAATCCTAAAACAAAAAAAATATATATTAAAAAAATGTATGGTTTGATGAAGATATTAAGAATGATAACTCCCCAATATTATCTTTCTTTCTAAGTTTGATTGACAAGAAAACTCGACTTTTATCAATGGTCAAAGTCAAGGTGTGTAAAATACTATAGGAGAAGAGAATCAAGTTTAAGAATCAACTAAAAATGATAATGAAAATCCAAGGAAATTTAGAAGCATCCAAGAAATTTATCAAGAAGGTCCTAGAAATATGTTTTCTAACTATGCTCTTATGACTAAGGTGATGAAGATATGCAAGAAGAATACAAATCTTTGGTAAAGAATGGAACATGGGAATTAACAAAACTTCTAGAATGAAAAAATGTGGTTGGTTTCAAGTGAACCTATAGAACAAAGTTTACCTTAGAAAGAGCTATTGAAAAATACAATGCAAAGTTAGTGGTTAAATGTTTCTCACAAATAGAAGGTTTAGATTATACTAAAACCTTTTCTTCATTTTCTATAGTTGCCAAAATGACTTCAATTCACACAATAGTTTCTTTCGCTACAAAATTTGGTTGGAATTGTTTTCAAATGGATGTAAAAAGTGCATTTTTGCATAGTAACTTCAAAGAATAAAGTTACATGCAACAAGCACTAAGATTTATTAAATATGGTGAAGAAAATTTGGTGTGTAAATTAATAAAATAACTCTATATCTCAAGAAAGCACCAAGGGCATGATACTAAAAAATAAACAAGTACATTTTAGATGTTGGATTTAAAAGATGTAAAGTTGATCAAGATGTGTATGTAAAATATAGTGATGATAAAGTTGTTATCAATGTATTGCATGTAGATGAATTGATTATTACAAGAGATCACACATATAGTATTGAGGTAACTAAATGTCAACTCAAAGAATTTTTTGAAATAACTAATTTAGGGCTAATGCACTATTTTTTGCGCATACTAGTATGACAAGAAGAAGGAAGTATCATGCTTTCTCAAACTAAATATGGTATTGATGTACTAAAGAAATTTAATATGAGTGATTTTAAGCCATCTAATACACCATGTGATGTAGGATTGAAGTTGAGTACTAAGTCTACTCAAAAGAAGGTGGATAGAAAATTGTATAAACATCTTGTTGGAAATCTTTTATATCTTACAATAACTAGAGTAGATATTGCATATGTGGTTGGTATTCTATTTAGGTACATGGAAGATGCACACATTGAAGATTGGAAAGTAGCCAAAAGATTACTTAAATACATTAAAGGCACTCACTAGATTGGCATTGAAGACAAATATGAAGGAGAGCCTACTTTAGTTGGATATATGGGTTCTGATTATGTAGGTGACATTGATGATAAAAAATCAACTTCAGGATATATCTTCCATCTTGGGTCAAGACCAATTTCATGGAGTAGCAAGAAGTAATCTATTATGTCACTCTCATCAATAGAAGCTAAATATATTCACTCATCAAAGGAATCTCAATAAGCATTGTGGCTTAGGTGATTACTTGATGAATTACACCATCCACAAGACTCTCCAACTACAATATTTTCTTACTATCAAAGCACTACCAAGCTAGCAAAAAATCTAGTATATCATGCAAGGTCCAAACATATAGAAGTCCATCATCTTTTGTTTTTGAGATCTAAATGAATGTCAAGAGGTGAAGCTCCAATTTTGTGTAATGAAAGATCAAGTTGCTAATGTATTTAGAAAAGCATTGTCCATAGCCAAATTTATGAAATTTAGAGATCTATTACAACTTAAAGATGTTTCTAATCTCTGTAAATAAAAATTATTGGGGGTGTTAGAATAATTTTTATTAATTGTGCTCATTAGTTAACATTTATTACAACTTCTAGGACAATCCAAAAATGTAGAAAGTTTCAAACATTTCTTCTTCCCTCACCATAGCTCCTACAAAAATCTATAGAAATATGTTGTGAGTCTATAAAAACAAGGTTCCTAACATTTGTGTGCATGTAAGAAAATTATAAGTCCAATAAAATCATATAAATTGTTCCTTCTACTTTTCTTTTCTCTAGCTTTTATTTTGCTTATCATTTTAGCTCTATTTAACAATCTATACTGTTGTTATAAATAGTTCTTCATAACTATATATTTTGGACTACATGGAACAACTGATAATAAGATGGAATATGATGTTAGTGACAACTATTAATGGATATAGTGGATGCAATAAATGATGTTTACTTATATTTATTTTATTATTTTTTAAATTAAAAAATAGCTTAAACCAAGAAAAAATTGAAAATTATCAACTACAAAAGAATTTATCTACCAAGATTAATTTCAAAATAAAATCTTGTTAATCATTACAACTTAGCTTTTTTATGATTACACAAATTAAAATACATGAACTAATGAAAATATTAGTTCTTACAGCTAAACAAAAGATGTTACCAAAATCCCATTAATTAAATTAAATGAAGAAGATACTTAAGGAAGAACCAATATCATATCATTAGCAACCACTATGGGTCACCCCTAGAATTTGAGAGTTTGAAATATGAAATAAACACATGTAGTATTGAACTATGAATGTCCATTCCAATCAGCGAAGTCAAATTAATATTAGAAAAGAACATATCTTGTATAATCTTCTTTCTAAATAGAAGCAAGTTTACAATCCTTTATGAATCTAAGAGGATGGGTTCAATGTGGCATGCATGTTTATTAAAAAATAGAAAAAAAAGGAAATTGTGATAGTAGATAATAAGACTATTTGATTAATTTGGCTGCATGATAATACATATTAGATAGCCTCTATAAATAGAGAACTTCCAACTACAAACAAAGAGTCTAAAGCATACATGTGGATGGTGTAATGTGACAGCACTAACAATTAATAACCTTGCCATGTTTTTGAAGACATATTCAATCATGCACACACATGGTGGAGTTAACTACAGTTTTAGTTGCAATAGGAGAATGATGTGGACTTGGTCTATTCCAATGACTTTTTCTATTCCAACACCCTGTTGGTGTTTTGAATTGTCATAGGTTTCAAATTACCCCGATGAGACTAAAGTACATCTAGGGGCAGCTAACTCCCATCTTCAACATACTATTTCAAACACTGAGCCAACTATAAATCTTGACCCTTCTTCTACTTCAGGCTCTACAAAACCTATGTGGGTGGACCACAAATTCAATCAACATGGTACCAATGCAAAACCACACTCCTGAATCTAAAGTATATTTAACCCTTATATCTCCTAATAACTCATGCAATAACACAAATCTATGGTAGTTAAATCAAATCTATGAAATTCACAAGTTGAGTGAAGGCATTCTATTATATCTCTTCAACAGGAAAGGGGGAAAAGCATTTGATTAATTATGTTGAATTCAACAATACCCCTAATATGCATAAGTAAGAACTAATTGATCCTATAACTAATCAGTGCCTTATCTATTGGGAAATTCCATGAATCAATCACATACATATGGATACCTGAGACATATTCATCTATTCAGATATTTCATCTATCCATTCACCTTGTAAATAGACATCTATGTTCAATCTAAATCTCATACTTGCCTGATATCCTCCTCAATAAACTTGCAACCCTGTTGATTTCCCTGAAGCATTTACATAAATCCTTGAATTATAAGCAACAATGAAACAACATACAGTCTTAAGGGATTGCAACTATGACCTAGGCTCTTTGTTCAAAGATCATAAAACATTACAACTTAGTGAGAAAGGAGACAATATTTACAATGAAACTCAATCATCTACTATTCTTTGTATTGATTTTCTTGAAATAATACATTCATATGCATGAAATCAAAACATATAAACACCTAACATATCAAAACTTATCTAAATTATCCTTCCCACTGCTATTCATACAAGAGAATATGTTGAAGAATGAAGGTGGAATTACAGTTCTGGATCCAATAAAGTGGTCACAGAAGGACTAAAAATTTCCAACCAGCAATGGTATCACAGATATGAGAAAACTCAAGATTGGAACCAAAACATGGTATCATAGTAGTGAGTGGTTTTTCTCCAAAAATTGGAACCCTTACAAGGGATGAAAGAAAGAATGATATAGACAAAGATGAATTCCTAGATCTGATCCTAGAATAACATTTGTCCATTTGAAATTCCATCCTTCTACTATTGAAAACCTCTTTCATATTTCTACCCATTTGATCTGATTTAGTTTTCATCATTATTCTGTAACTGATTTGAAAATATCTCTACTCAATGATGAAAACCTTTATGCAACCAAAATATCTAATATACATCAAGAATGCTAGAAAAAACTTTGGGTTAACTGATTTGAATATGAACAAACTCGATTCCAACTACATTTTTACCATTTTTACACATATTCAGGCGATTACCTTACTAGAAATCATAGCTAAACTTTGATACCTGAATGCGGTTGCAAGTTAGGAATCTGGAAGAAAACCTTGAATAACTTGAACAAAATGCTTCATGTGCAAATACAAAATCCAAAACTAGAAAGTTCATCTTCTCCAAGTTCCAACGATATATAATATGCTTATATTCACCTACTGGGAACCTCCTGAAAGTTGATTTGAAAAATACCCCCCTGTTACAACTATCTAGCCTACAACTCATTTTTGCAAAAAATTAAAATATTCTAAAGTATAAACTTTAGAATAAAACCTTTTTAATTTAAAACTTTGTACGTGACCTTCAAATTTGGAAAAGGGATTAAAAATTTGATATTTTAACTATTTTCATTTTTCCTTCATCCTTCAAATTTGGGGTCAAACTTAGTTTGTTTGGGTACCATGTGTCACTTTGTGATTGGTTGATCTCTGCACACCTACCACCTCAGTGCCATGTGGAACTCTCTTGCTTATCCACATTTCTTAACGTTTGTGCACTTTCATAATAAAGGCAAGCATCTACCATAGGATTTGGCAACATGTCACGATCTTGTGCTCATCTCACCACATCATCATGTGCCTCGACTAGACCGCCACCTCAGAATGCATCTCGGGCCCACTACCACGTGGCACCTAGGTGCATTCCTGCATTCCTTAAATCTTGAGCACTTCTATTTTGTGGGGATGCACCATCCACAAGATCAAGACATGTGGCAAGATCTTAATGCATCTCACCACATTAGCATGCTTGTATGTTTGTCTAAAATTTACAACAGGTCACCTCCAGCTCAGCACAGGCCCATGATGCATGCTTGCAGTTTCAAAAGTCATTATCTTTTGGACATCATACTAATTGAGTGGAAATTTATATAAGTACCTCAAAAATTCTTCTCCTACCACATGTGGGATAATGGCTTTTACTAATTTTTTCCTTTATGTTGCTATTGCAAAGTTGTGGAGACCCCTTCGACCCACATGTAAGGCTTTTCTTACATGGCGGCTTCTTTGAACTTCCCATCCATTTTCATACAACTTTAAAAGAGACTTCAAAACAAGGCTAATGGCATTGTTTTTGAGCCCAATTCCCTTCATTGCTCTTAGAGCTCAATTGAATATTTTGTTCCCCATCTTCTCACAATGAGTGATCACTGTGAGGGTTCCAATTTTACATGCAGACAATTCTAAATCTCTATTCCACTACCCATCAATGTTGTGTCATGTCATGTATAACCCTATTTGCATTCACCCTCCATGTTACCTCCTCTTTGATTAGCATCTTCTTCCTTGTATATCTCATTATAACAAACTTTTCATCTTGGTAAAAGGGCCAAAAAAGAGCCTAGCAGCAGTGACATTTTGTATCAAAGGTAGCCTCCACTTGGATAATGAGGTAATAAATTCTATTAAAAATAGGGTTCCCATTCCCACCTGCAAACTAGCGGTGACTATAATGGAGATTTTGATCCTATTGATCTTCCTCTTATTACAGAGTCTCTGCCCTTGCGTGGGCTTCCTTTCTTTCCATTGCACAAACTCTCTTTCATGTGTTACCTTTGCTTTCCTATGAAAGATGTCATGTGATTGATCTTATTTCAATTGCATAGGCCTCTATTCAATTGTGTGGGCCTCTGTTGCTCTCCTTTTCAATAAAACTTTGAAACCTACATCCTTTCTTTCTTCATGCATGGGAGCTTGGTCCTCTAGTGGCTTCCACTTTTTGTACATGGCGTCTCCCTTCCTTACTTAGTGTGAGGCTCCCATTTTTTAAATTACCCTATATTGCTATGGATTATGTTTCACAAAACAAAAACTCCTCTTTATGCATGTGTGTCTTTCTCTAAAGACACCTCCCTAAATCATACATAGATAGTTTCAAAGACTACACATTAGTATGATGAGTGAATCCTCTTCCCATTACTTTCATTTACAATTGCACCACTTTGCAATCATCATTCAAAGCTTCCATGAATCTATAGAACAAAAAACCCCAAGATAGCTATTCATAAAATCCTGCACTATAAAAGGCAAAAATATTACTTTGAGCTTGTAAAGAATGATATTAATATCATTTTTTCCTACTAGATCTACCATGAAGCTTATTCAAACTAGATGTAAGCTTTTGAAAGTTTTATATTTCCCTCCACATTCACTATTCTGAGCCTTTTCATTGCCTTTTGATTGTCATGATTGGAAGTCTTTTGTTTCCCTCTATCATAGTAGTCATCTTGACTGTATCTTTGATTTTTCATGCATTTCATATAGAACCTTAAGTTCACCATAAATTATGACAATGCCCTAATAATCCCTCATGCATTGACCCTGATTGGACTTATGAAAGCACTATTCTCCTACATCCTATTATCCTCGGTTGAAAAAGATAAAACCCTATTTTGACTTTCCCTTCTTCCTCTTTTCTTTTGTTTTATCAATGAACCAAAAATGTATAAATAATGCATATGATTGAACAGAGATATATTTGATGAATAAAACTTCTGCTATGCTTTTCCCATACCTAACATAATGTGAAAATGTAAGACCCCTCTTATTTTTATCACCTTATTATTCTAACAGGATTAGTCGGGCCCCAAAGTGGGTGTGACTAAATTTTTTTTTTTCAAATGACTGAATCCTCAAATTGATCTACAGAACATCTTATCACAAGTCATTTACAAGTCATTTTATCATTGTCTTGCAGCTTGCCTACTTTGTGTCAAGAGGTCATCTAACTGGCTTAAAAAATTGACCCAATCACTTAATCAGACTCTGGAATATGACCCACTAATTCTCTATTCTGCATGCTTATACCATTTCAAATCTCATCTCATGATGAATTCAAGGTCAAAAGATATTCCTCTTAGAATTGCCTGGAAGAAAACATGTCAAAAAACAATAAATTGTGTTCATATTTTGGCTTTAAAAACTAGGCAAATGAGCACTTGGGAAAATGAAAACTGGAATGTTGGTTCATTGTCACAAGGAGAGTATGAATCTAATATTTGGGCTCATGGAAAATAATAGGACACAAATGAAAAACGGTCAAAGTGGGCTACATAGAATTTAATGACTGAAAACAATGACAGAAAAGTATTTTTTTCCAAATGGGATGGACCTGGGAAAGTGTGCAAACAAATTCATCAAGATATTAAAATTGGCACTCTTGAAGTATTTTTAGAGTATAATGTAGTGGTACAATCCATTCAATCTTACCTATCATAGATCTTGAGTTCTGACATCACAAACTAATCTACACTTCTTAACACCAGTAAAAAGTTACAGGTTGCATTTGGAATCATGTTTGAAAACTAATCAAACGGATTCGTCATAAGCTCAAAATTGAAATATAGCAAGTATATAACCTCTAAAATGAAATGTAAAAGGAATTTTTATATTTTGGTCAACTGGGTCAAATTTATAACAAGTAAAATAGGACTTCCTAGAATTTAGAACAAATTGCATCAACACGACATCGATAAATGACCAACTTTGAGGGATTCAAAACCTAGAAAAATGGATTCAAAATGAATCTAAATTTGAAACATAGTCTCTCTAGTATAGACACTAAATATTTTCAAAGTGGTGAGTCATGAAACATTACTGGGTGTGAGATATTCAATTGCAAACACAGCCTCATGTCCCTATTTAACACTTAGGTAAAAATGCAGATTTGATAATTGCTGAAAATGGGACTTCATGAAATGGCTTGGAATGACAATTTAACTTCATGGAATATATAGACACATTAAATGCAAGGTTTTAGAAACATTAAACACCTCTTGAGCCTCAAATAGACAACTGGGTACATATAATTTAAAAGTATTTAAAGGGCTTGATTTCTCAATGGTTCTCAAAATCAGGGCTACAATTTTGAGCACCAACACACCCTCCCTTAATTTCTACCACTAAAGAATCTTTATGTGGAAGAAATTATGATAATAAATTCAAATAGAATAGGTCCTGGCATTGAGCCTTGTTAGATACCTATTTTACAACATAAAAAATTTGGTTCTTCTCATTATTAGTTTGTTTCTTGTGTCATTATGATATGTTTTTTTTTTTTTTTTCTTCACAATGACTCTTTAATCCACAAAGAATATATGGATGTAGATCCCAACACTTGTCTTTCATGTGCCTTTTCCTATTACAATTTAAACATTTCATATATTCTAATATATCAAATCTCAGTAGATATGCGATCTCCTATTTTCTACATGGTATCAAAGTGAATTTGATTCTTAGGTAGTGAGAAATCATTTTTCAAAGAGTTTTTGGTAAGCTAAAACCACTTGATTGGGTGCAAAACCCAAAAGGAAAATAAATTGCATTAGTTGGGGCAAATCCCAAATGGTTATGGATCAACTAGTTAAAAAACCCATATCATAATGACACATGAAACAAACTGATAATGAGAAGGAGAACCAAATTCTTATATGTTGTAAAATAGGTACCTAACAAGGCTCAATGTCAAGACCTATTCTATTTGAATTTTTAGAGGGTATAATACAGATTAGATAGCCTCTACAAACAAAGAGTCTAGAGAAAAAATTAAAGTTGTTGGATAATGTTAATAAAAGAAATAACAAATTAAAGGAGGGTGTTGAAATAACTAATATCCACATCATTGATTTATTGTAATAGAATTGTTTTTTTGTTAAGCGCTTGACTCATGTTTCCTATTCTCCAACCAACAATTGAGTATAAGTTGAGTGCTGTCACAAATAATAATATAGACTCTCTCCCCTACCGTACACTTGAAGGAATTCATTTATTTCATAGTTAGCTCAATATCTATATAAGCATAGACATTGTACCCAAATGATCATTGAGAAATAAAGAATTCTTATTATTTGCCCTATCCTC
The DNA here is from genome assembly GCA_028749045.1 of Cupressus sempervirens. NCBI lineage: Eukaryota > Viridiplantae > Streptophyta > Pinopsida > Cupressales > Cupressaceae > Cupressus > Cupressus sempervirens. Next base: position 330,108,471 of record CM053785.1, read on the forward strand.
TATTGTAGCAGATTTTTCCCTATATTAACTTATGTTGTAGCAGATATTTCTATTATTTACTTATGGTGTTATTATTTTCAATTTCATTTTCCTACATGGTATTAGAGCATTATTGACTCTTGGGTTGTGGTAGATTTTTTTGTGTGATTTTTTTTTAACTATAGGTTATAATCTGATTGAGGAGCATCAAAGAAACCTTTGGGTGTTTGGAAAGCCAAGATGGGCATTGGAATAGATTATTTTGTTTTTTGAAGTTGATTCCTAAAGGAGAATGAAAAGTGCCTAGTAAAAGATTACTCAAGAGAAGGGAAGTTGGTTGTCAGTATATTGTCTATTGCTACAATAAGAGAAGAATGAGATTGTTGGAGGTAAAATTATCTATTTCATCAATGTAGAGAAAAGGTCATAGAGTTTGGTGTGATATTGTTCAAATGGTGATTATGTCCAATAATCTTACATTTGAATTCTTAAAGGAATAAATGAGGAAATCTGAAATTGTCACTGTGACTGTGAAATGTGGTAAAAATGCTAGATTAATTCAAAGAAAGTGTTATTTGTGGATGAATCGTAATGGGAAAGTAGGGTAAAAGAGTGTTAAAGGTAAATGCAAACTTAATTTATGAGATAGACATTTTAGAAGAAGAATTAAAAAATCCAAATAAAGAAAATGGTGATAGCAAATAACAAGACCATTTTATTAATCTGGCTACACAATAAAACAGATTAGATAGCCTCTATAAATAAAGGACTTCTAGCTACAAACAAAGAGTCTAGAACATACATGTGGATGGTGTAATGTGATAGCACTAACACTTAACAACCGTGCCATCTATTTGAAGACATATTCAATCATGCAAACACATGGTGGAGTACACTGCAGTTTCAATTGTAATAAGAGAACGAGGTGGACTTGGTCTATTCCAATGACTTTGTATATTCCAACAATGTTAACTTCCCAGTCTTGAAATGAAATGTTAAAAATTGTATTTCCTTCAGATTTATGTTTTTGCCACATACAGTTCTAGTCAGTAACATAAAACAATATTTTTATTTTCACTCTGTGTATTGTCGTTTAGGTAAAAGCATCCACAATGCATATATCCATGTGGGAATCTAATAAAACCGAAAATGTGCATTGGCACAAACATTCCTGTGCTACTTCACAAATACTTCAGTTTGTAAGTACATGAAATATTTTAGAAGCATACAAAAAAAAATTATTCAAAAAGATTAGCCAAAATGATCGACCAATATAAACTTGATTATTCGCTCCAATCTTCTGTTGAACATATTTGAAATAGAAGTGATTTGTAATGAATATAAATCTTGAAAAACGTAGCGTGAAACAAAAGCTGATTCTATCAAACTGCATTTTCTAAATCTATTGTGTAATCAATTAATGCGGTTTGGTGATCAATTGAAACTATCTTGAAAAATAATATAATGCTTACAGAAATTTGAGAGGTTCTCTATCAAATTTTTCCACTTCCAAACAGATTATACCTATGGGCATGTCTTGGAAAAAAAATGCAACTATTAATTTATTGAATGTTTACATAAACTCTCTAGTTTGTTCCTTCCCAACTATTACCCACTACTCGACGGGCTCTTGTGGGTTTGAGAACAAATTTAAAGATTGAGAAATTCTAAAAGATACATAGACGGCTCTCTTTGGAAAGCGATCAACAAGATCTTCAGTCCTAGTGTAGACTTCAAATTAAGTGTCAACAGATTCTTGCTTCCTCTTATGGTAAAAAAATCTAATACGAACTTGCAGCAACCATAAAATCTGTCCCATGTGATGACTTGACTGTTTCTTCCAACAAATTTTGAGGAGTGACAGAAATGAATCCAACTCTCATACTCCCACAGCAGTGTGCTTGATAAAAGGAAAACTCCCCATATGGGCAATGTCATAGCGACCCACAATACGACCAAAGTCATTCGTAAAGTAGGCGATACCATTATGTAACGTGCTCTTCCAAAAATGTGTATTACCAATAGAAAGCGGAACTGGAATAACTTGGGGAATATCCGTAAACTCATTTGTTCTTGAATCATACAGCTAAGTATTCTGAGAGACGTCTACAGTGATAATTTCAAAGTGAGCAGTGTGGACAATTAATTCACAGGCCGATCGAAACATTTTTCTTCTAGTAAAAGGCAAGAACCTGCGCTTATTTGTTAGAAGATTAAATATCACAGGCTTCATTGTCATATCATGAAAAACAAAATAAACGAACAGAAAAAGGCCGTCGGCTGCAGCACAGAGGTGAAGTTTTACGGTATGAGGGTCGAAGTGTGTGTTGCTATCCCATGTGCTTTTATTCCATCGTAATTCTATTGGGAACCACTGGTCAAGAGATGCACAGAATAAAGTCATCCTATGAGAGCTCTCTTGGGTCACCAAATGATGATCATTCTCTTTACTGAAATGGAAATATGTGGCTGATATTGTCTTCTTAAAGGATGACATTGAAATAATATTCAGATTAAAAAAATAACAAGTATGCCATTATTCAGATTAAAATACAAGTAAATGGTATACTATTTTTTAAAATCTGAATATTATTTCAAATTTAATTCAAGAATATTAATATTTTGAGAAACAAAAATCGGCAATTCGTATGGTTCCCTTGAGAATTTTCTACTCAATTCCTTAGAGTTCATACAAGGTAGTAGACTTTGTTGTTGTGTGCTATTGCATCACATGTGTCCTCTATGTGGTTTTCTTTACTATTTGTTTGGTTTTCATGGTTCTCATATTTTTCAATTTAGTTTCCTTTCTTAGTCTTATTTTGGCGGGATTCCTTTTTTGGGGTAGTGTTTTAATGACTTGGAGCTAGAGATTCTTAGACCCTAACTTAGTCTCACTTGTATGAGGGATGAGCCTATTAAGAAATGATGATGACATAAGTGAGTATCATTAAGGAATGTGGCAAGCATTTTTATAATGTTGTGAAGCATATAGATATGAAGAATGATATTAATGGCAATCCTTGATATAAGGTCATTGTATTTGAATAGTCATTGCAATTTTGTCATCCTTCGACTTTGTTTCATAGAAACTTTTGCAAGCAATAAATTGAAGTGCAGGGCCCTCAACTTATGGAAGTTGATACAGTGAAAGACAACCTTGCAACCTTGAAGGCTCTAAAGTAAGGTGAGATGGCAAGTCTACCTCTCATGGCTTGAAATCTCTTTCCCACTCTCCTAATGAGGACATCATTAAGTGTTTTTTTTAATTAAAATTCTTGGTTGAGAAATATATCTATTTTATTGTTTGTATTATTATATAAGATTTTCCATCTTTTAAACTATTAGATGAAGTGGGAGGAGTGTTAGAAAATGGAAGTCAATATAGTGCAAGAGAACCTTGTGACCTTAGAGGCTCAAGAGGAAGTGTAGATGGTAATCCTACCTCCCATGGCTTGAAAACACTTTCCGTCTCTCCTAATAAGGACATGGTTAAGGATTTTAGAAATTAGAAGTCTTAGTTGAGAATACCATATTGTAAACTTTTTGACGTCTAAATTGATAACATGTGGGGGACAAACTTGGAATTCATCTCAATTTTTAGAGAGTGGTACAAAATAGTTTGTTTGTAGTTTTGATCAAAACAAGTAATATGATGGATTGACTAATAAAAAGGAGCTTTTATAATTTCAAATGTTCACAATTTAGGGCTTTCTAATGGTCCTAAAAGTAAATATTGAGTAGATTACAACATGTTCCTCTCTACACTAGATAGAAATTAAAAGTCTGCATCCTAATTTCTTCATTTTTTCCCACACATTTCTAAATTGATAGGTTTAATTCCACACATTGATTAGTCCAAAGACACTCTTCCTCATCCTAATTTTAGGATATTTATTATCTTATCTCTAGAAGGAGATTTTCTTGAACTCATTTAACTAAATCTAGAAGATGAATCATTTTCTTGGGAGTTTTCCATGTTGGAAATTCAGGGTGCCTATTTTTTGTATAAATTAGATGGTCATGTTGAAAAGGATTTCCCATCTCTTAAGAGCCTCCAAAAATTCACATTTATTTTGAATCCTAAATGTAACGAGAATGAAATTTCAAGTATGGAAGATGGTATGTCCAATAAGTATAAACTATAGTCAAACATAAAACCTCTGCAAAAAAGAATGTGATTGTCATAGATTCTAACCCCATAGGAAATGGAATTGTTAGAAAATTATTTCACAATATAAATGATCATCTTTTTTAGTGTGAGTTTCACAAGGTTTAAATGTCTAAAATTAATGATAAGGTTGGATCCCTAACCTAATTGTAAACAAGAGATGTACATAAAAGATAATTAGCCAGTTGGTTGGGAATCTATGGTGTATTCAATCCCCCTAGTAGATTGAATATGAAAAAGAAAGCCCTTGCCTCTATCTCAAAGAGAGATTATATTATTAGAGGAGCTAACACTATTTCCCTCAATGAGAATAGTTCTCTCCCCTAAATCTTGATTCAGGAGCTTTTAGTGGCTTTCTAATGCATGATCTTTTAGTAGGATTTTTTAAAAGCTTTTAATGCTTTTCTTAGTTTTTAGAGAGTTGATTTTTATTATTAAACTCAAAATACTACTTCCAATTTCAAATTTTAGTTGGCAGTTCATCTTATCTCAGTTTTAGGAATTTTCACGAAAAAATTCAGCTTTTTTTGAGTTGTTTTCAAAAATGACCAAAGATGGCAAAAAATAGTTTTACAATACTTTTTTGCCAAAAATAGTAATTTTGGATTTGTATTTCCTCTCATTGTAGGGGGGAGATAATTGACAAGATAAATAAAGAATAACTTAGATTTTTTAATATTTATTTTTGTGTTCTTTCTCTCTTATGTTTCTATTATTTAATTGAGGAATTTTGGTTTTATCATCTTGTATTAGAGCACATAAGTTCTAGGAAAAGGAATTTTTTTTGGTTGTGTGGTTTTGAGTTTATGTTTATGCAAGCTGAGAAGAGGAACTAGTTTTCTGAAGAGAAGGTAGAGAAGATAAAATACCTAGGTTGAGTCAAAGGCAAAGAGAAAGCAAGGTGAATGCACTTGTTTGAAGAACTAGATTTATTGATGAAGTATTTGTAGAAGAGGAGAGAAGAAAATAAAATAAAAGAGAAAGAGAGGAAGAGGAATGAGGAAGAGATGAGGTGATCAGAGTTGAAATAAATGTTAAGAAAATTACAAGAAAGTTGGCAACAATTAACAAAGCTAATGGAATTATAAATGTAAAAATGGTACCTACCAGTCAAGAAGAAGATTGCATGGCCTATTCAAAAGATTATTTAGAAGAAGAAAAGGAAAGAGGATGCACAAAAAATAAAGGAAGATCCAAAAAATGAAATGGTGAGTATATCAATGACTATTTTGACATCAAGAATTGAAGAAGCAAAGATAAACATAGCCACAGAAGAGTCTCTTTTCCATTTTCAGCCTTATGTTCAGAATGAGAAAACAAAAATGGTTGTTTATAATGAGATTTCTAATGAAGATTTTTCAGATTTTTTAATCAGGTACATGAATATTCCCAAAGGTGTTATGTTAATTGTGTTTATGGTGAATATGTTGATATATTATATGTTGAAGACTTAAATAATTATGGTACAAAGATTTATATAGAAGAAATAGAATTTCAGATTTTAAAGGCTGAGAAGATGTTAAGTAGGTTATGGGTTAAGAAAAATAAGATGAAGAGGGATCCCATGACAGTCACAAAGTTAAATGATAAGATGTCAAAAAAATGGAAGACCAGGAAGAAGGAATAAACTTGCATTCCTCTAAGTCAATAAAATCACTGTTTGATACAATGGAAAAAAAAAAGTTCCAGAAAGGAAACTATACACATTCAAACAAAACTTGCAATAGCTACATTCTTTCAATGAGAGGAGAATGATGTAGGAGCTTTTAGTGGCTCTTTGATACCTTATCTTTTAGTAGTTTTTTAAAAAGCTTTTAATACTTTTCTTAGTTTTTAGAGAGTCAATTTTTATTAGTAAAATCATACTATTACTTCCAATTTCAAATGTTAGTTGGCAGTTCATCATCTCATAGTTTTAGGAAGCTTCACGAATAAATTCAACCTTTTTTGAGTTATTTTTAAAAATTACCAAAAATGGCAAAATATAGTTTTATGAAAAAATTTGCCAAAAATAGTAATTTTGGATTTGAATTTAAATTTGTATTTCCTCTCATTGTAGGGGAAGAGAATTGGAAAGATGAATAAAGAATAGTTTGGAATTTTAATATTTATTTGTGTGTTCTTTCTCTCTTATGTTTCTATTAATTATTTGAGGAATATTGGCTGTATCATATCTCAAAAAGAGATGGTATTATTAGAAGAGCTAACACGATTTCCCTCAATGAGAATAGTTTTCTCCCCTAAATCTGAACATCCAAGAGAGATTTCTTTGTGACACATAAGGATGTCAATGTCCTTGGTTGTAGAAAGGCTATGAATGAAAATAAACAATCTAATAAGTTCATTACTAAGAAGGCTATGGATGAATATGCAAAAGAAAGCCCTTACCTCTATCTCAAAGAGAGATGTTATTATTAGAAGAGCTAATACTATTTCCCTCAATGCGAATAGCTCTCTACCCTAAATTTGGACATCCAATAGAGATTTCTTTGTGACATATAAGGATGTCAATATCCTCAGTTGTAGAGGGGCTATAGATGAAGACAAATAATCTACTAAGTTCATTACTAAGAATGGCCAAAAGAAAAAAAATTATGATTGAAATAAAATCTCTTTCTAATGATATTAAGAAAAAGGGTAATAAAATCCCCTATTATTATTATAGACTTTAGAAGAATACAAAATGTCATTAATTGAAATGATGAATATTCATGGATGGAAAGCTATAGGATTGGAGATGCTTGATAGGAAGTATATGATTACAAAATTGTGTTATAACCTTAAATTTAAATATAGCGATTGCTTACAAGAAATCAAAATTATAGTGTTTGAAACATATGACATCCTTAAATTTGACAAGGATCAACCCACTCGATTCCATTCAAATCAATTAAGCAGAAAATATGACAATAGTACTCTTGTTGGCCCATAGTAGGCTAAAAAAATTATTTCTCATGGGGTTTACCCATGACAAGATCTGTTTGGGTAACTTTCAAACAAAACTTTATATGACCTATGGTATTTGTAATATGTCTTGACCAAATTACTATAAAGAGAGCCATTTTATAGGATTGGCTCACATTTGTACCACCTAAAGAAAATTGTGGGGTTTTCATAGAATTTAATATTTTTGAGAAAAAAGAAGACAAAAGTGTTGCTAATTTGCATTACTTTAAAGGAAATAAGTACTTCTTTTAGTTGATCTTTAAAAGGAAATTTAGACTATTTGACACATTAGCCTCAAAGAAATATTCTTTCTCTAATATTTTGTAATACTTGGTAAAAGAGTTAAGGTGGGCATCAAAAGTTGTATTTTCATTTAGATAGATTTTATGTGAAGTGATTAATTCTTCTATCTATGTAGATAGCTAATTTTTTTTGTCACTATCTCATTGGCCTCATTTTATGATCATTATCCTATCTCAACAATAGTCTATTATATATGCTATTGCTTTGGTGTTGGAAGGAAAAAATGGAGGAAACAACCTAGGGTGGTGGATGTGACAAGCATGAGGAAATTTTTCCATTTTGATGAAGCCTCTATTCACTTATGTGGTGGATTTGCCTGTGAAAAATTTCAGGAACCCTAGGATATGATTTACTATGTCATCATGTGATCTATATAACCATATAATATAGAGTCAAGGTGTGTTACTAATATTGGAATAAGGAATAAGGAATGCATTTCCTTTCCCTATCTACTTTTTCAATCCATGAAAGATTGTGTGTATCATCAAGCCTTGATTTTTTACCTCTTTAAATTATATAATGGCATTATCCCCGAATCCCATGCTAGAGCCCTTCTCCTTTAGAAATCACTGATATAGGTCAAATTTTCTCCCCCTCCACCTGAACCTAGAGTGATAGGGATTCCATTGCCTCTTCTTCAAAGATAAAAATGGAAATAGAGGTCCTTGATGTTGAGAGTACTAGTACCAACATTAGGAAGGGAACTAATAGATTGAGAAAGTGACTTAGAGAGAAAAAACTATTTCCCAACCCTAATGTGTTTAAACTAGACAAATCTTCTTCAGCTAATGATTCTAGGAGAATGTCTTTCCCTAGACCCAATAAAAAAGCCACTAGAAGAAATGATGGGGAGTAGGAAGAGGATGAAATAGAAAGTAAAGGTAAATATGAGGAATTAATGGAGGAATCAAATAGTCCTTTTTATGGATACCATTACCTAAGCTTCTAAGAAGGTGTGGAATATTGGTGAACAAGGTATGGTTAACTCACTTGTGAAAATTAGGAAGTTGGGTGGTCAAACTAAAGTGAAAGTTATTGGGGGAGAGGATGAGAAGAAATATAAACTAATGCAAGGAGATTACATTGAGCCAAAGGGGGCCACTATGGGAAAATGTAATGTGCCTACTAGAAAAAGCTAGGAAACATGCAAAAATAATTAATTATGATGATAATTTCATTATGATGTCCTACCTATTACCCTAATACTAAACCTTAAAGATGTCTCAAGATTGGATTTTCTAAGTTGAGTTATTCAACTATGTTTTTTATAATGCACCCTTTAATGTTCACATATGTATATGTTGACACCATTTTTCTATTATATTTCGTCAGAAATGTTGGTCAAATGGAGACAAATCTCACATACCAACATTATAGAGGTTTCATTTGTTAGAATATAAATTCCACCAATATAACTTAAAGGGGGCGGGGGGTGAACCATTTATCAAACTATTACAAGAATTATCAATCTTAATAATCCTTAACCAAATGATATATACAATCAGCAACCACAACAAGATACTTATACAATAACCAAATATTCTAACTAGGAAAACCCTTGTTGTAGAAGAAAGATGGACCCACTATCCGAACACCTTCAGGAGAATGACTAATGAACCCACTATCCTAATGATCTCTATATTATTCCTTGAAGAATAATAGAAATGTACTATACTTATAATTTCTCTTTCTTTGTCCTATCAATCAGACTTCTCTTCTTCTAATATTGATACTATATCACTAACTTTTCATCCAATAATCCCTTGGATTGCTTACTCACATTTACCAAATAGAATGCTCCTGTTAACACTTTTTCAATCACAATTCGCACTTCTCAAAGAAGGAAAATATCTTTCCTTTATATCATATCCTCAAAATAATTCCTTGAGTTAGCTTTGAGGCTCTCCCAATTAATTATAATAGGAGCTCATTAACATAATTACTTATTTCATAGTGACACCAAAATGGTGGTTCACAGTCTTTACAACTTCTCACATGTGTGACTCTAGACCTTGCATACTCACTAACATCATCATCAAATAGTACTTTGTCATTGTCTAACATTGCATATCACACTTCCATCTTTGTTAGGAGATACAATCTAATTATCCAAAAACATGTCTTTCTACTGCTTTCTGTAAATCAAGCATATCTTATGTACATCTTTGACATAGTTAATGCATACTTAACCTCATCATTAGGATATAGTGTAGAATACTTCCTTAACCATGCTTAACATGATCATCAATTCTTTGGCCATGTGATCTTGACCTATATCTACTATTTTGCAACTCTTTATAAAAACCATACAATGTTTTCATCAATGACAAACATAGTCATGAATGTAACATGCTAACAATCTCCTCATGCTTTGGAAATTCTTAAGATACTCCCCAAAATGACTATCACCAACATTCATTCCAACCCTTAATACATTTTTGGCCGAACAAGTATTATACCCATCTCTGATACCAACACTATATACTTCCATATGATGTTAGCTAAATGGATCATTGTATCCATTTTTTGATATCGACATTCTAATTTATTCCATTTTAATAGGATTACTCCCATAGAGGATGAGAATAAAACTAAAAAAAAGCCTATCAGTCTAAAGTGGAGGTTACTGGGGCAGAGGAGGAGAAGAAGTCTAAACAAATGGAAGGAGGTCACATCTAGCCAAAGGGGGGTACTATGGGAAAATCTAACAAAGAGCAATGGAACACAAAGATTGAGAAGCTAGAAAAGTTCGTCACTAACTTGCTCAAGAAGAATATAGAACTAGAAGATAAGTTTGATAGTCATTGTGGGTGATGCATTTGGTGGCTACCTCTCTCTACCTCATGAAAAATAAAAGGAAGGCACTACTAATGCTAAGGACATGGAGATGACCCTCTTATTGTACACATTCTTGGTTGACTACTGATTGCAACTACTTCTAGAGAATCTAATGAATAAGAGCCAGGAGTGTTAACCCCTACTCATGTGCTTTCAATTTAGGTTTTTGTTATATGTTTATTAGGTATTTTATTTCTCTAAGGGCCCTCTCTTTTACTTTAAGATAGACTAGTTTAACGACTACTATGAATATTTTGGTCAAGTTTATTAATAATTTTGAAATTCCTGTGGTTTTTGCTATTAGTAGTATTAAAGAAACTTTATCATGGGGTTTTTTTATGGTAAAGAAGGGGGTTGGACAGTTGCATAGTAATAACTTCTGACATTTTTAATTTTGATTTGTATGGGTCAACCCCCATTTTGAGAGCTTCTTAATACTTAAAAAAAAAAATCTATATAGTGTTATGTGTACTATAAGTGGATCCTAAGACAATGGTCATTTTAAATTATACACATCTTCTATCTTTAAGGTTGATACTAGGATTCCATTAGAATGGTAATAATTGTAGCTTTCATATTTGACAATTTATTGACATTATATTTTATCATGTTAATGTTAAAGAAGTATAGTATTTCCAAATATAACATCTTTCTATTACAAAGAGAAGCAACAAACACTGCACTACAAGCCCATTCCTTTAAATAATAATATTTCCAAAAATAATTTTTTTAGAATATAAAGAACTGTGTGCTTTATGTATCACTCATAATATAAGGGATTATCTTTTGCATCAAATAATCAATATCTAGATATAGATTATAATGAGAAAGGTTTAACCCCCAACTCTAGAAAAATAATGCATAAAAGAGGAAATAAATCCATTAGTTGATTGAGGAAAAGAGATGGTGAAGTGAAGAATCAGTAAAAAAATATCTAACATTTCTTATGTAGCAAGCAGGAAGTTCGCTCCCATCAAATAATGAAAACCATAATGTGGAATGGTAGGGACAACATGAATACCCCTAACAAGATAATACTAATTAGAAGATGCATAAAAATGTTAAATTTAGAAAGTCTATTAATTTAAAAAACAATACTAACCAAATAAGAAATAAAAAAATTAATAAAAAATTAGGAATCTGGTAAATAAATCACCATCATAACCACTTCTTCAGAAAAACTAGTAATAATTTGGAACCCTACAAAAGTTTAATGTGAAAAAAAAGCCAATGAATATAATTGGGTGGGAGAATGGATCAAGATTATAAATAGTAACTTATCTTTCATTATAATAAATATATTTGGGCCCATCAATAAATCAAGGAAAGCTCATCTTTGAGAAAATCTAGAATCTTTTCTCAATACACACAAACTATTGATATACATTCTAAGAGTAGATTCAATACAATTAAAGATCTGAATAAAAAACTAGGAAGTGTTATACAAATTTCATGATCATCAAATCCTTCAATAAATGGATTAAAGATAACAACCTATTAGACATAAATGTTTAAAATTGTTTGTATACATGGAACAATAAAAGAGAAAGCTATGATGATATTACACAAGAATGATGGTACTTGCTTCCTAGCCATTAAGAACACCTCTATAATCTCCGGCTTGGCTTCCTTCCTTCTAGTCATATATGGCACAAAACCACGTTTTTTAAATTCCACCCATATGTTTGGTTCATTTTTCAAAAAAAACATGGTTCCCCACAAAGATCCTTTTCAAAGCTCCACCCATGGTGAAATTTCTGCAATTTTCTTGAACTCCAAAGAAACTCCAAATATAACTTTCTACTCTTAGAGAAATGAAGAATAAATGCTCAAAATCAAGAATGCTGACTAAACATTAGAAAATTAGTAATATCAAAGCATTACCTTGATATATACTACCATAATTACACTTCATGTCCCAAGGAACATTTTTCATTAATAACAATATTTTAAAAATCTAGACTTTTCATGATTGATCGCAACTTTAAGATATTGTATCCTATTAAATAATCATTCCACATAATGGGTTTTGAAATCAAAACAACTATGTTGGAAAGAACATTTTACATGTTTTCTTCCTTATACATGTGGCTAATTACCACTCTTTGTAATTTTTTCACAATAGAAAAACATTTTAACATAATATTATGAATTATCCACAATGCCTCATGCCTTTTTTGCAAATAGTTATGATTATACATTGAATCTCCTTCAATCCATAACTACTCATACCTACCTTTGATCACTAGCCTTAACCCATAAACAAGACACATGGCTTCTACAAAGTGCTTAGTTTGACACCCAAGAGGAATTGATATGGATATAATCATATTACCAATTTCATTACTGGTGTAGGAGTATCTTTCATCAAAAAATGAAGAGGAAAAAAAGGCATTTAATAGATGACATTATTTAATGTAACTTGTGTCTTGAGGGTTTTTTTAATGTGTTAGCAAATAGTTTTCCCCCTTTTTCTGTTAGTATTTTAATATTAGGGAAAACTAATTCACCACAAATGAGTCTTAAAACCTCTTTTTTTAAAGACTCTCTTTGTTCAAATGAACAAATCCCTTCTTAGATTAATTATAATAACCCTTATTACAAAAGAATTGAAATATTTTCTCTTTTAAACTGAAGGAACATAAGCTAATTAAAATATTATCTTATATACATAAAAAAATGTTGCAGATCTTAATGATAATATCTTCACAACCTATGCAGAAAAACATACATTAATGTGCTTCTTTGATTTCTAATCAAACTTACTAAAAAATAAAGATGAATGTAAACATTATTGCAGCATATCATTGAAAATTTATCATCACATTAAGATTTAATTTCACACAGAATGCAATCTACTCAAATAACCATACAATCACATGAGAGATGAAAAGAGAATAACCATTTGTCTAATCATTATTCATCACTAATCCACTATCATAACTCACCATAATTATGTCTATCAAATGTATCAAAATAACTATATATGTTCAATGTCCAGAGATTCAACCACTCAAAGGTCTAACTAAAACAAATAAATAGCCACACAAGGCTTCTAAATCAGTTTTGAAAACTAACTCAACAAGGAGTTACCAATTGTCAAATAAAAAAAGATTATTATAAAATACTAGCCAAAGAAAATAAATCAACTATGATTTGTGGCCCCTATATCTGTAACTAATTTCTAACTATGTTGTTGGCATCTACATTTAGTTCCTAGGTCATAGAGAAAGAGCTACCGACTTCTTTCCAAGCTTTGTGAACTACTAGAAAGTTGATCAATTAATTTTTTTGAGAGACAACAAGTTGTTATAGAACTAGCTTCCACATCATCATAATCTAATTAAGATGTTATCAATTCTTATCTTGTGCTTCCAGATGTTCAGTGTAGAAGATCATCATCAAATTGACCTTGTCAACTATGGCTAGGTCTTTAATGGAAACCTCCTTTGCCTACTTCAATGCCCCTAGTTTGGAAAGAAAACTCATTTCCACTTCTTTCAAATTTTTACCCTCTTGGTCTAGCTTTTCATGTTTTTCACATCAATGAACTTTATGTCAGCAATTAAGGTTTCCTTCAAACAACTTATCTCATTTTATAATTTAGCATACTACTCTAGGCATTGTTTGATTATGATGTTTCTCCATTTGAGATTGGCTTAAGTTATGAAAACTAAATCTGCATAAATGTTATCTCCATGTCTTCTAGCTGAGAACTTATTCATCCCATATTCATGGACTTTAGAAATAATGATGATATATTCACCCTATTCTATCTACTTAGACTGTCAAGCTTTCATCTTAGACTCTAGAGAAATCTTCAATTTCTCTACTCTTGTATTGGGATTAGTGAAGTAAGATAAATAGATGATGGCTTGAGCATCCACTACATTTAACCATTCATCATAAGAATGGAAATTTAATCTATCCCTTTAACCTATTCAATGAAGCCTCTATTAATAGGGGTAGTAACATGTATTATACATATTACACTTGGCAAGGCTTTTGTATCCAAACTTTGAAGTTCATGTATATACTCTACCATTCTATGTAGAGACTTCTTAAGGTCTTTCTTATCCCTTTCATATATCTAGATATGCTAAGAAATCCTAGAATTATTAGCAATCTATATCTTCATTTCCACGACTCCAGATGTAGTGCCAAGCATGATATTTTCCACTATGTAATATTGTGGAAGAACATCATCTAAAGTTTTGTCAGTTGTCAGCTTCAAAAAAATCTACTACCCAATGCCCTATTCTCTCATCAATATCTAATTTTTATTTTTTTTTTTGGCTTCTTGCATTTACAAGATTTTCCAAGGCACTTTTTCACCATATCTTCAACTATGAAGGTTGCGAGAACTAGATTTATCTTCTTACTTACTAGGAAGTCAAGCCAATATGGAACAAAATAAGTATCCTTGGGCGGAGGATTTTGAAAAGTAGGGAATGCACTGAATGTTATTGAACCTAAGTTATTTCCTCCTTCTACAACCTTCTTACTTCCCTAATCTATTTCACCACTTGAGCTCTTAGCTATAGATATGTCCCTTAGGTCTATCTCAATTGGCTTTGTATGTGTTTCCTTAGCAAATCTCTATTGAATCTAGTTCTTCCTACTACATGAGAGAGTCCATTTGTAAGAGGGAGGTAATTGAACTAAACTTTCGAATGAGAGGTTCATAGTCTTAAGCTTAACCTTTAGGCTTAGTGTTGACATTAAGGTCAAGTTTGTCTATTAGTGACTCACTCTTAGTCAATTAGTTACATTGTTGCCAAGCTCTATAGTTTCTACCAAGCTTATCTTTCATTTTGAAATGTTAGCCAAATGCTCTAGTTGCTCCCAAGCCAAGTAGTCTATATCTAGTTGCTACCAAGCTTAAGAATCCACATGTAGTTCATGCCAAGTGTAGTAGTATCTACCAAGTTGTTCAGTGCAAGTGATGGAAACTCTAGTGTTAACTGAGCTCCACTGTATTAACTGAGTTATATAGCGCTAACCAAGATTTAGTGTTAACCATGTTCTCTAGTGTCTACCAAGCTTGTAGTGTTAGTGATGTGAATCTAGTGTTGATCAAGCCATGGAGTGTCAACCAAGTGATTTAGTATATGTCAAGTTTCTCAGTGTTCACTAAGTCACACAATGTTGATTGAGTGCAAGCTACTTGAAAATGATTAGTATGGGCCAAGAATCTACATCCACCAAGTGCATAATGATGCTAAGTGTTGACAGTGGTTGTAGAGTATTAGAACATCATCGAGTTTTCCTTCTAAACCTATGTGATAGTAGTTGGGCTGGCTTTGTAGATTTTGATGGAAACTCATATTATAGCTGACTCCAATGAGTTGTGATTTGGACTGGCATATATATAATACATTGTATCGTATCCAAGGAGATATAAGTGAAGAATATATGATGATCATAAGTGTGAATAAAGAAGGCTATAACTAGTATAAGGGACAACAAATATTTATCTATCACAACAAGGTGTTCTTTACATTAAAAGGAATCTCAACTAGAAAATTAGAGTTATAGATTAGAAATTGCCTACTAGTTCATACTAACAGGTGTATCAGTTAAATTCTTTAATAGGGTAGAAATTAAAAAAATTTAGTAAATCTCTTTACTAAGTGCATACTTCATTGTATGTTTTGTAAATCCTTTCACAAGGTTGACCTAGTAGTCCTTATTGTTCCTAATAGGGTAGATCACTAGAAGTGATCAATTATAAGCTTTAATAGGCCAACTTTATACTATAGTTCTAAAGCTTGTAAGTATCATCCCCACCTAAGTTTTACAATCTATTTGGAAGGTTTCTGGGTCATCATATCTTGTGTCAAAGTGTTATGAATGTTTTACTTCTTGCATTCTTTCATGTGGGAAATTAGATCAAAATATTATCTGATGGATTAATAGGTGAAATAAGTTAAAAGTTTTATTTGTTCTTGATTCATTCCTCCCCTCTTAGTAACCTTGTCTACCTTAAAGTTCCAACAATCGGTATCAGAGGATTTGGTTCTCAAAGAAGAAGTTCAACAGCTTGAGAAAAGATCAGAAGTAATGGAGGTATACAAACTAGAAAAGGCTATTGAGAATGATAAGTTTGATTTGGAATTGGCTATTGGAAATCTTAGAAAATAAAAAGAGCATCTCTTGCAATCTCTACAAAGAAGGAAGGAGCTAGAAGAACAATCAAATGACAATCTCTACATTGAAGAAAGAATTCAAGACATTTTTCAAGAAAGAAATTTAGATGAACCTGATGAAGCAATCAAAGATCTACTTGAGAAGAATCTTACTCTCCAAGAAGAAGTAAGACAACTGAAAAGAGAACAAGAAATCAAATTAGTTAGACTATGTGAAGTCATGGAACAAAAAGACAAAGCCATAGAAGAGATAGAAGAGAAGAACAATGAAATCAATCAACTATCCCTTCAGCAAGAAGATGTTATTACTCACTAGTGCAAATAAATAACTCATGAATCGAAGTTAGAGAATGAAATACTACATAATGATCTTGACACTGAGAAGCAAACAAATGATAGGATGATGAAATCTTAAGAAAGCATGAATCAATTGAATGAGAAAAATTAGTATAGACACAAAGGCAAAGCAGTATTAGGTTATATAGAAGAAGGAGAATCATATAAGAAAGGACCTCAAAAGAACAAAATGCCTACATGCAATCATTGTGGTAAGATAGTTCATACATCAAACAAATGTTGGATTAATAGTAAATAAAATTTCAATGTGAAGTGCTATAATTGTAATAAGCATGGACGTAGAGAAAGTGAATGCAAGGAGAAATATAAGTTTGAAGGAAAATGCTATAGATACAATAAAAAAGGACACAAACATTTAGAATGAAAAAATAAGAAATTGAATCTAGTAAAACAAATTGGGAAAGCTATATTTGGATTGGACTACAACACATGGAGTAGTTGCCACTAATATGGTGAATTTGGGCACATTGGAGAAAACTGTGTGAAACATCACATGAACAAAAGAGATACCAATAAAAGATGTTTTATTTGTATAGAACTTGGAGATCTTACCAAGAACTGTATGAACACTAGAAGAATTGAAGATGAAAAATAGCCAAAGCTAACAATATCAAAAAGCAAATGAAGCCGTATTAGATTGGAAAGTCTCCTAAGAATGCTAGCCCAAGTCATGAAGTAAATGTCACTCAAGAGTTGGGTGACTCAAGCATTTCAACTTGAATTCCTATGAGAATAACTAGAAATAGGGTTCTAAAGTAGACATTTCTCATTAGTTCCAACCAACAAGAAGAAAAGATCCATATCAGTATTCAAGAAGCACAAGGATCTCAGAGTGGTTGAAAAAATTGAAGACCTTCCCAAGATAGGTTGGGTAACAAGACCCTATCGAGCAAGGTTGGGATACACTAAAATATTGTGTATACATTGAGTGGTTGGAGACTCTATTGAGTGACGAAGAGTCTACTGAGCTATGAATGTCTACCTAGCATTAAAGGATGAACTGAGTGGAAGAAAACCTATCATCAAGCAAGTAAACCTACCAAGCATTAATGGAAATTGAAAAGTAGAAATTTATTAAAAGGAATATATTGAAGTTAGGTGAATATGATGCCAAGCACATTATTTTCAAGAAGAATTCACCTACACTTTAAGATAAATTAAAGGAATTAGAAGAAGGAACTAGCATGTTATGTTTCAAATTCCTCAAGTACAAAAAAAGGAATGAAGATGAGAAAATATAGATTTAAGACTCCATTATGACCAAATTGGGCAAATGAAAGTACTCTCTTGATGAGCTTGCTCAGCAACTTGCTAATGAGCTTATGCAAGTAATCAAGCCTAGGTGGAAGCATGCCAAGAAAAATGCAAAAGAAATTTTTGAACAAACTCTAAGGCAACTCATGCTGAGTCTTAGTGAAAAGGAGATGATAAAGATGATGATGAGGAAGAATAACAAGCTTCTATAGAAAATTTTCCAAAGATTCAAAGCATTAAGCAAATTGATGTAGTGAAGATTGTAGCAATAGTAATGGCCTTATTTCCTCATTCTCCAAGCAAAGCCTTAGTGCAATCTAGCTCTATGAAAGCTTCTACCAAGTTGGTTGTGGCCACCATTGCAACACCAAGCACCCAACCAATATCTAGACATATTTAGTTAATACTACATTGACTAAAGTGATTAGCACTTAATCTACTGAGTAGGAAGTGCCTCCATTGTCAAATTTTACCATGCAACAACAAGATATTTCCACTATTAGTGCGATTTCTACATTTTTTGCTAGCATCTTAATTTCTATAATTGTTTCAATTCCATGTGTCAATAGCTAGTACAATGAGAGTTGAGAACTAGTCTTGACTGAGTATTGAAGTTTCAAATAAGGGTAAGAAAAAATTTTCTACTACTTTGAAAGAAAAAGGTGTAGAAGAAGAAATTGATTTAGATGATGATATAGTTATTCCAAATTGGGATATCTCTACCCTCACCCTTGATCAAATGAACACCCTAGGTGAATTACTATAGAAGAGAGCTAAGTAGAAAAAACTTAAAGAAGAGAAGAGGAAGGAAACCCAAGTTCTTGAAGCTATAAAGGACATATTTGTGAATGCACTAAGTATTGAGGTTGATAGTATACAACCTATTTTAGACTAGTTAGTAAAAGTTGTCTACAAATTCAATGAAGATATGAATGGATAGTATAAGTTGCTACGAAGAGTAGAAAGAAAGTTTGAAAATAAGGTATTGGAACAAGTGGTGCATAAAATTGCAATAAACCAAGTAGAATTGTCTACTATTCTTGTTTCATTGGAAAAATTTGTAATAATGTCAGTTCATTGTTTGGTAAGTTGTGTAATACATCTATCTTCACTCAAGGAATCAAAGAAAAATTGTCAAAGATAGGTGAAAACTTGAAGGGAAGTTCATGCCAATTTTCAGTTGAACCAAGCTATAGTTCTACTCACTATTCAAAGATCAAATATCTAAAAAATTTACAAGTAGGATTATTAAATGAAGAAGCTAGGAATAGGACCACATTTGAGGAAATCCAAGGCATGATTCTTCCAAATATGGATGCATTGTAAACACACATTGCACATGCTAAGACACTAATTCATGACAAGAAATTCTCCATAGTTGATCACATGATGGATTTATTAGTATAAGTTTGGATTGCATTGCATGAAAAAAAGGTGTTACAGGAGAATTCAGACAACACAATGGTATTAATTTTGAAGGTACATTATGAATTCTTGTTATGTTTTGGTATTAACATATAGTATACACCTTTGGCATTTGTATCAAAAAGGGGGAGAAGTAGAATATGAAATGAATGTATATATGTACATCTACAAAAGGGAGAGAAGTATAGATAAATGTATACATGTATAAAAAGGGAGAAATATATGTAAAGACATGTAAAGAATATATGTATGGGGGGAGGGGGGGCATAGTCCAGATCTATGTGTATAGATTATGTATATGTATGGGGCAATAGTATAGTATTATATAGATACATGTACAAATAAAAAAGAAAATATCTTTTACAAAAGCAATTTTGAAAAATCTTAAAAATAGAGTATGTTACCAGGTTGTAGACATAGAATGGTGATAAAAGAATGTTTTGACTTGAAATTTTGAGAATTCAATCTTGGAATGATAAGTGTTTTTTTCACTAATACAAAAGGGGGAGATTATTGACATTAAGGTCAAGTTTGTTTATAAGTGACTCGCACTTAGTCAATTAGTTACATTGCTACTAAGCTATACAATTGTTACTGAGCTTAACTTTCATTTTCTAGTGTTACCCATGTGCTCCAGTTTCTCCTAAGACAAGAAGTCTATATTTAATTTCTCCTGAGCTTCAGAATCCATGTAAAGTTCATGTCAAGTGTATTAGTGTCTACCAAGTTATTAGTGCAAGTGATGGAAACTCTAGTGTTAACCAAGATATATAGTATTAACTGAGTTACATAGTGTTAACCATGTTCTATAATGTCTACTGAGCTCATAGTGTTAGTGATGTGAATCTAACATTGACTAAACCATGCAGTGTCAACCAAGTAATTCAATAAATGTCAGGATTCTTAATGTTCATGGAGTCACATAGTGCTAACAAAGTTCAAGCTACATGGAAATCATTAGTATGGACGAGCCTCTATGTCTACTGAGTGTGCGATGATACTGAGTGTTGACAATGGTTGCTGAGTATTAGAATATCACCGACTTTTCCTTCTAAACTAAAGTGCTATCAATTAGCCTGACTTTGTGTATTTTTATGGAAACTTAATATTGTAGCCGAATCTAATGAGTTGTGATTTGGATTGGTATATATGTAATGCATTGTATCATATCAAAAGAGATATACGTGAAGAATATATGAAGGGTAGAAATTTGACTTAAGAAAGCTACAAGTCCTATAAGGGACAACAAAGATTTATCTATCATAGCAAGGCGATCTTTAAATTATAAGGAATCTCAACCAACAAATCAGAGTTATAGATTAGAGATCAACCACTGGTTCATTCTAACAGGTGTATTACTTAAATCCTTTAATAGGGGTGACTTAACAATCTCTGATAAATTTCTTTATTGAGTGCATACTTCATTGTATATTTTGTAAATCCTTTCACAAAGTGGACCTAGTAGTCCTTATTGCTCCTACTAGGGAAGATCACCAAAAGTGATCAATTGTAAGCCTTAATAGGCCAATTTTATACTGCAGTACTAAAGCTTGTGGGTGTCCTTCCCACCCAAGCTTTAATTAGTATTTGGAAGGTTTCTAGGTCACCATATCTTGTGTCAAAGTTTTATGAATGTTTTACTACTTTTATTCTTTCATGCATGCAATTAGATCATAATATAATATGAAGGATTAATTGGTGAAATTAGTTAAAAGTTTTATTTACTCCCAATTGACCCCTCCCTTATTAGTAACCTTGTCTACCTTACATTTCCAACACTTAGGACATCTTGGAGAGATTTTCACCTGTAATATCTTACTTCCATGGGAAAAGTGTAGCTATATCCTTTTAGGGATTTACATTTTTTCTCCACTTCTGTCAATTTTCTGCAAACATTATTTAATACATAATGGTCTAGATAGTGTCAAGGTAGCCTCAAAGTTTTTCCTTCATATCCCCCTATCCTCAAATATTTGAATATTGGAAAATGGGTGAAGAAACTGCCAAAGATGTTGACTAGTTGAGCTACCTTCTCAGATAATGTCCTATCCTCCTTCCTTGAAGCTCAAACACTAGTTTGGGAAGAAGGGCATTTTCAACTCTCTTGAAACTTTCTAGTTTTTTATCCTTCTACAATAGGGAGTAGTACTCATGAATGGGAATGTTTTTGTTTAGACATAATGAGGAAGGCCCTTCCATTCTCTTCCACAAGCCAAAATATAAGATAGACATGATGAAATGTAAAAGCTAGAGGTTGCAAACACTTGGGAAAGGTCCTCATGTAATCTCATTCTTGTAATATTAGCCCAATCAATAAATTTATCTTTCCCTAAAATAGCTTGGATAAAAAATGCATCTAGTTCTCACATTGAAAAACATGCGATTTTCATTTCACTCTATTCATCAAGGTTATGTGTTCTCTAGTTAAAGGGCATAAGATATGAGAACCACCTCTTTTAGGATTGAGAAGCCAACACTTAGCAAGTGCATTATTATATTCATTTTTATTGGTGGTGAATTGGTCATAAGATGAATTGACAATCTATTACTCATAAACTTCAGGCAAAGGGGTTCATAATGCACCAATTACAATAAGTTTATTCACATATACTATAGGTGCAAATATACTTTTTAGTAGCACCATACTATCTTGGATTGGTAGGACAACTTATAGGCAAGGGATGACATCAAGAAGTCTAGAAGCTTGCAACAACCCACTCTGTAAGATGTTTTTAGATATTAACCTAGGTTTCACATTAAGCAATTTGGCTACTAACTTGTCAATTTCCTCATTGGCAAGGAATATATCCTCAATCTCGAGTAAGAAACTACTTATGGTCAATTATTTGTCTTTCTCAGGAAATTTGGTGCAAAATGTAGCCATGAAAAATTGGCAATGACTAGCCACAAATAGGAAAAAGATGAAAAGAAAATACATAGACAATAAGTTAATTTGCAAGAAAAGAAAAAATAGCCAACAAAAAATAAATGGAGGACTCATTGTATTGGATGTTTAAAAAATTCTATGGTAATGAGGCCTAATGCTATCTTCTTGTGTCTCTAGGAAAAACAAAATTCTTAAATTAAACAACAAAGACATATAGCCTAGAAAGAAATACATGTGGATAGATGAGAGTATAATTGAAAAGATAGGGTACTTTTCATAATTAAATGTTTCATTCAATTTTGCACAAACCAAAGAATGTCTTATTACCATTAACCATCAATTAATTGATGTGTCTTTTCCATGGGTTTTGAGAAATAAAAATCATTCTTTGTACTATTGCTTACTTGGACACATGTCTCTGCTAAGGTGAGTTTTTAAGCTCATGAACTATGAACTATTGAACTACTAGCGACGGTTCAATGTTCAAGTTCATTGGTAGTTATATTTTGGCTTTGAAGCTTATAGGATGAGAGAATTAAAATCTACTAATGAGAGACTTACAATGTTCAACTTCAATAATGACCAACAAGATCTGATAGGTTGACAAATATTCTAAGCTTAGACCAACTCGACACTATGAACCTATGAACTTATGAACCTTGAACATTGAACACTTTATGTTAAAAGGTCAATTCCAAACTTAAGTTTAGAAATGAAGATAATTATTAAGAGAATGGATCTTAGAAGCTTTGAACTAGTGAAGTTCAAAACTTATTGATTCATGCTCAAGACATATTAATAGAATGGAAGTTTCTCTTGGACATGTGACAATGGGATATGATGTAGAAAATATATGGGTAATAGCTAGATCTTATTGGGGATTATGGCTTTAAGTGAATGAAAAGGAAATCTGAAATCTCTAGTTTTACATTAACACCAACAAGCTAGACTAAAAATGAGATAAGATAAAATGAGAAAGAAAATAGCATGCAAAGAAACAACACAATTTTCATATATAGACTGAAAAAGACTAAAATTGTTAAAGCTTCAAATCCTTCCCATTATAGGATAAGGTCATTTTGGTTCCATCCAAATACCTTAGTTTGAAAGAATTAACTCCAAGCACTTTGTTGATCTCCAAAGGGTCCTTCTAGAGTGATTAAAACATCCCATGTGATCCTTTAGGTTCTCTCTATTTGTCCCATAACAATACTTTGTCATCTTATATGAACTTTTGAGGTCTCACCCTATGATCAAAACTCATTTTAGTAGTGCTTGATGAGAGGTTATATGATCAACTTCCTTATCTCTTTCCTCTTCTATCCTCACAAGGTAACAAATATTCTTTTCTAAAGAATCTTGGGATACCTCATCCTCAATAAATTTTTAAAGATTGATGGCCACCAGTTCAAGAGGCAAGGTTAAATTAAAATTCAGTGTCATGCACTAGATCAAAATGAGGCATACCAATCAGTCTTTTAGGAGCTATTTAGTCTACCCATAGCCCTTCATAGAGCTTCTTGTTAGACTCTTTAGGATTTTTCACTCACCAAATTTTTCATAATGGTGAGTATGTTCTTATTTGAAGACTCATCCTAACCATTTCCTTATGGAAAAAAATTCAATGAATGAGAAAGTCAGATTCCATTGTCATAATAGAAAAGTTCCAATTCTCTTGAAGAAAAACTCTAAGTATTATCTTTAACTAAAATATCTAGGACTATGAACCTAAGATATTTTCAATCAAAAACTTTATCACCACCTTACAAGTAGTTTTCTTTATAGGTGTTTCTTTAACCAATTTAGTAAAATAGTTAGTGATAGTTAGCATGTGAGTACATGACAACCACTATAAGTTGGGTTGAGGGGTCCTATGAAGTCTATGAACCATTTTTTGAAGGGATCTTCTATAATAATAGGCCTTAATAAGAGAGCTGCTAACATAGGTTTACCACAAAATAACTTACTTTTTTCACACTTGCCTACCCATTTATAAGAATCTACAAACATGTCAAACCAATAATACCAACTTTTTAGTATCTTATTACATAGTTCCATAATAGATCAAGATAATCACACCATTATTCTTTTCTCAAGGGTACTATGCCCATTTTTTAGAACTATCTATTCCATCATGAAAAATACACTTGAATTGTAAACCTAGGGAAATAGGACTTGAAATGGCTCAGCACGATATGTGCACTAAGTTCCATAAAAAGTCTCAAAACCTATGTTGTAGGAAAGTAAAATGTAGGAAAGGAATCTATACTACTGATATAGAAAAATAAACGCACTTAGAAAAACAACAGATAACTGTAAAAACCTTGGAAAAGGAATTCTAAACTAGTTAACAATTCAAACATCCACTATGATCATTTTGACAAGTGTTGTAAGAACTTTTATAGTAACTTTATCTTAAACTAGGAAATTGCAAGAAATGAATCTATTCTACCTAAATCTATTCCACCTCCCAAGTGGACCCTGTTGCTTTTCTTTAACTAACTAAGAACACAACAGATATTCCAAAATCACTCGCTTATTAGAATTCTTCTTTGATTACATGACTAGATAATTCATGAAGAATAGGAAAAAGAAACTTCTAAATCTCAAAATAGTAATATTTAATTAATTTTTTATCTCCTCCTCTCAAGATGACCCCTTCTTCCTTATATATGGAGTATTGGATACTTATTACAAACATAACATAAAAATTACAAAACAAACATCGTAAAAAAAGAAGGCAAAATGTCAACCATGACGTAAAACATTGATTAAGTAATAGAATAATAGCTTGCAGGAAATATAGCAAGTCAAGTCTTCCTAGTTTTTCTAAAATCATTACTCTCCTTTTAGACATGGCTTATCATCTGGAAACAATTTGTGCTTCTTTTTCCATGAATAGTGTCCATTACTTCCTCCTTTAATACGATGATCACCACACTTTGTGCCACTTCCCTAAAAATTGGAAACATTCGGAACATACACACAACAACATTTCTACTTTTATTCAAATATTAGAACATAGCTTAAAATATTTATATGAAATACTACACATTATGTATAATATTAAGCAAGGTATGTCATATCCACTGTCCATAAGTTTAATAGGTTCTAGCCATACCCAACATAAGTTCACAAGATATTTAAAACAAATATGTTGGGAATCTTTTTCACAAGGCTCAAAGAGTAAGTTCAAACTATATAAAAACTATATTGAATTTCAGACATTAATATGCCTCATCATCTACCCCCCACTATGCAAATACCTATCCTCAAGTATTGTACTTCTTTGCCATGGCTCTAAAATCTCTCACTATAGTCTTCCCCTATTTCCCACTTTTAAAGGTTTAGAAATATCCTCTGGTTCATCTCCAATGCTCACCCAAGTGTTCTTCAACCAATGGGTCTAACCTACTAGCATTATGTTCATACAAAGGCCAAAGAAGGGTAGGAGGCTGAAAAGTTAGTGGCATTCATAGCTCTTTTCTGATTTTCCTTCCCAATTGCATATATTTAGGCACTCTATTAACTACTACCTCGAAATTGATAGGGTTGTGTGGTTTAGCCTTTTTGAAAGGTTCTAGTAGTCAACTTCATTGATTCCTAAGCCCTGCAATTACTGTCTACTATTTGAGATTTGGAAGTGAACTTGGTATTCTCTATAAATTTTTTCCTTTCTTCAAACACTTTCTCTCTGATTTTTGGTTCTAGTCTTCCACAAGTTAATCTAAACCAGTCTCTCAAAAGGTCATAAGATTTATGGGATTTAGCCAAGAGTAGTAATGGATCAAACTTTTCAAGATCTCTATAAGTATCCAATTGTCTATCATAATTTGTTTCACTGTGCATCCATGACATTAGAACTCTTAGGTGAACATATCTTATATAAAGCAAAGGATTCCACTTTGTCTCATGTCAAATTATAAAATTATGTGAATAGAGCTCACACAAAAAAATATTTTTCCATGAAGGCAAAGCCTAATACACATTGTAAAAATGTTGAGCACTTTTAAATTCATAGTCAATGTTTCTCATTGTCATCATCAACTAAAATTATAGAAACTATTCCTTCAAACAAATAGCATACACCCTTGGGGGTGGTCTACAAGCTATTACCTAATCAGCTAGCTTTAAAGTTTTATTCATCTGTTGTTTCTATTTTTCAAGTTGTTTCTTTAATGATTTAATTTCCTCATCTCTATAAAATATTGCCTTTTGCATTTGGTCTCTATCCTACCTCCAATGGGCTTTTTGAAAAATAAAATAATTGTATACACCAAACAATATCGACTAAGTTGTAGATGACGAAAATTCTTGAGCCTTAGATTTCATCTTTTGTTCTTTGGCAATTTTCTAGAAATATTGAGTGTACCAAGAAGATTTAAAAGGTATAAGAGAAACATTGGAACATTCAGCGATTGGTAGCATGGTAGGTTGATCATAAATAGAGGCTTTTTTGGGAATAGTAGTAGGGTTTGATTTACACATTTCTTGATTCTCTTGCAGTGTCTCATTGATAGGTTCAGTTTCATATGTTTCCACATTTTGAGGTTCTAATGCAAAATGCAATATTACATCATCTCTATCAAATATTGTCTTCTGCATTTGGTCTTTGTCCTACCTCCATAGGGCTTTTTGAAAAATAAAATGATTGTATAGACCAAACAATATTGATGATGGAAATTATTGAGCCCTATATTTCATCTTTTGTTCTTTGGAAAATTTCTAGAAATATTGAGTGTACCAGGAAGATTTATAATGTATAAGAGAAACATTGGAACATTCAGGGACTAGTAGCATGGTAGGTTGATCATTGCTAGGGGCTTTTTCTAGAACAACAGTAGGGTTTGACTTACACATTTCTTGATTCTCTTGTGGTGTCTCATTGATAGTTTTAGTTTCATGTGTTTCCACATTTTGAGGTTCTAATTCCACAAGAGAATCATCCGGGATATTTTCAACTATGAATTCTTTGTGAGACTTTGAAATTCAGGCTTTAGGATTGTCAATGGAAATTGGGGATGAGCGGCCTTGCATGTGAGCACTTCTATGTAGAAGGATCTCTTTAGCTTTAACCATTTTATAGGTCCATTTCAGTTTAGGCATGGTTGGAGTAGATGCTATAGGAATGGTTGTTTTAGGAACAAACCTTTTTCCTTTTGTAACATTAACAGAGGGGTTTTAGGCTTCCTTTTCAAGGTTAGGGATTTCTTCACTAACCTTATACTTGTGCTCATCTATAGAAGAATTTAGTATAACATCCTCTAAAATAGGTTCAATAGGCTTATCAGGAGAGGGTTCTTTTTTTGGTTCAGCTGGATTTTGGCTCAACTCTACAATTTCTTCCTCATTTCCTAAATTTTGAGGAACAAGGTTAGCTTGTGGTTGTAAGGTCTTGAATTAAAAAAATTCTACCCATGAAATAGGGGAAGAATCCCTAAGAGATCTTTCAACTAGAAGTTTGATGAGGGCATGATGGGAAAAAAAATTTCCTTTCCTTTTTGAGTTTCTTCAGCACTAATGCACAACATGTTATAAAGGAAATTGGGGACATTAACTTGCATGTTATGTCTTATGCGACTAAGTAATTTAAAATGATGGGCATGCAAGTTTGAGAACCTTCCTTCATAGGTTAAATACTTGATAATGTGGATTTCCAATTTTGGATATGGAGCTGGAAGAGAAAGTCTTTTACAACCCTTTTTTGTAATGTCCAGTTAAGGGTCACTTGGCTAAGCGAACTATGCTTGTGATGACCTACCATCATGCTCATTTGGATAATGCTCCCCAACTTTTGGTAGTCCTATGACTTCTTCTATCATCTCCTCAATAGTAATCACTCTTAGTCCCCATACTATGGCTTCCCCTTCATCAAATATAGTCATAAATTCCATTGCCACTTCTTCATTGTACTTGGTTAATTGTAAGAAATAACCAAGCCATCCACAAGCATGAAATTTATAGGTTGCTTTATCATCCATGAGTAAAATATTATGAATGACTGGCTCATACCTCTTTAATTTTTATCCCATCTCAAAATTTTTGGCTTTGATTTCCTCTACTTTTACCACTTTGATAAGTTTTTTCACTTTTCAGCTCTGCAAACTCCCTCTTCTCTGAATTTCAAATTAATATTTCTAAGCAATGTCATTATAACTTCCCTTAACAAGAATTTTTTGTTTTCATCATGTAAAATAATGATGCATTAATTATGAAGAACATCAAGGTTTAATATAAGGGTATTCTCACAATAACTCTTAGTCCTTTCAATCATGTCACACACAAGTGATCTTGTCCCAAAATTGAGGTACAATAGATATAGAAAGATTTTAAAAATTAATGAAAAAATATCAAATTGCTACCAAAGTATAACCTATAACATGGAAAGGACTTAAGATAATGTGGAGATGACATTTGGAAATTAATACACTTTCTCACCCCCCTTGCCCCCCACCACCCCCCCTACCCCACCACACTAAAATTTGACAAGTGTCCACACTTAAAAAAATTTGGTATAGGAATGAGAAACTGGCTTAAGAATTATATGATTCATATAATGCAATATTAATAAAGAGTAAAGAAATTTTTTTACCTAAAAATATGAGAGTGTATGCCCACATATAGATTGGTGAGGTGGCAAAGTTTGATGACCACAAAAAAGGTGTTGATGGTATAGTTTATTGAAAACAAGCAAAATAGAATGTATAGGTTATGTGGAGTATGAGTGGATGGTAGATAGAGAAATGAGATGGGTTGATATGAAGAAAGAGAAAAGTGAGTGAAAGAATGGACCTCATATTAAATGAGATTTTATTATGATGGTTTCATGAAATTTTATCATGGAATGAGTACAGGAAGAAGGTTTTCACCCTCTACTATAGGAAGTATGTTCATAGGAGTTTGTAAACTAGTTGGTTAGAACTACTACAAGAACTCATATTTTGTCTATGGTTTATGATAGAGGTACAACCTATGGTCATTTACAAGTAACTTGAACTAGACAAGATCAATTGTTGTCAGTTGCACTGCTCCATTGTCGAATACATATTGAATTTCATAAGGCCCTAATTATCGAGTCTAAAACTTCCCTAGATTTTCTTTGAAGTGAGAATCATATAGGAGAGCCCAATCTCCTACTTTGAACTATTTATTATGGATATGTGCATCATGCCATTTCTTTCACTATTGTCGAATAAGTTTTTTTCTTTCCAAAGTTAACTTTCTTATATCATCTAGTGAGTTCAAGTGGAGAAGTCCCTCTTCTTATACTGCAGGAAGATTGATATTCAACTCTAAAGTAGTGTGTAGTGTTTTATTCTCAAATTCAATAGGAAACATGGTTGATTTAAAATATACAAGCTCAAATGAAGTGAATCTTGTTGTTCTCTTCCATGTGGTCTGTATGCCTAGATAGCTTTAGTTCATCTGCTAGTCCAATCCTTCTTGTGTATTTGCAATTTACTAGTTAGAATGGCTTCAATTTCTCTATTAGTGACCTTTGCTTGCCCATTTTCTTGAAGGTGATAGGGACTAGATTAATGGTGCCTTATTTTGTATTCTTTCATTACCTTGGTGATTAGATTTGATGTGAATTAGTCTCATTGATCTGTAACAATTTCTCTAGGGACTCCATAACAGGTGAATATTTCCACATATAGGAATTTGGCTACTTTCTCATCTCTTGCATTTTTCATTGCTCTAACTTCCACCCATTTGGTTACATAATCTATACATACTAAAATGTAGGATTTGGCACCTAATGGTGGGTCAATGGGACCTATGAAGTCCATATCCCACTTTTTGAAAGGTGTTACTACAATTTGTGGATTGAGTGTCATCTCATCAATTTTGGTTGGTTGGCCCATCCTTTGGCATTTGTCACAGTTGGTTGTATAACTCACTGCATCCTTATGTGAGTTTGGCCAATAATATCCAATTGTAAGTACTTTTAATGTTTCTCTTTTTCCTGCAAAATGGCCTCCACATGATTTATCATGACAAGCATGCAGTATATCATATATCTCATCTTCCCTGACACATCTCCTCATGACTTGATCTAGTCCAACATAGAAGAGATTGTTAACTATCTAAGAATAATGAAAATATTTCTCTTGTAGTTTTCCTCTTTCTTTATGAGAGAAGTGTTGGGACATTCTATTTGTAGCAAGATAATTTTCTATTTCTACATACCATGTTGTATGAGTTGATGTATGGAACAAGTGTTCATCTGGAAATGTATCTTCAATTGGAGTTGGATCTTCATTAGTAATGGTCAATCTAGACATATAATCAGCAATTATGATAGATTTTTCTAGCTTATCAATAACAGTAATATCAAACTCCTATAACCACAAGAGACATCTTGCAATTCTACCAGTTATAGTTGGTTTGTTCATTAAGTACCTTATATCTGAGTGATCAGTATGAACAAAAATAGGATATCTAGTCACATAATGTCTAAATATGTTCAATACATAGACTATAGCTAGAAGTTATTTTTCAGTTACTGTGTAATTTAGTTTAAGTCCATGAAGGATTTTACTAATATAGTATATGACATTCTCAAGATTAGTACGCTTTTTTCCTAATACAGCTCCTACAACATATTCTGATGCATTAGAATGGATATGAAATGGAATTGACCTATTAGGTCCCTTTAAAACTAGTGTCGTAGTGAGGAGTTTCTTAAGTTTTAGGAAGGCTTCATTACATTCAAGTGTCCTAATGAATTTAGCTCCCTTAGTCAGTATTGTATACAAAGGACTAGCCATTTTTACTGAAACCTTTTATGAAATGCATATAATATCTAGCATGACCTAAAATAGATCACATATCTTTTGGTTTTGTAGGTATGGGCTATGTTAGAATTACCTCTATCTTAGCTAGATCTAGTTGTATTCTTGTAGCTGATATAAAATGACCAAGCACCACTCCTTCCTACATGAGCATAAAATATTTCTCACTATCAAGTGATACATTATGTTCTTTGCATCGAACAAGAACCTTTTCAAGATTCATCAAGGGTTCTTTAAAGGTGACTCCAAATGTTATGAAATTATCCATGTATATTTCCATTCAATCATACAATATATCAACAAAAATGCTGATCATTGCTCATTGAAATGTAGCAAGGGCATTACACAGGCCAAATGATAAGAAAGAATATGCAAAAGTACCTCATGGACATTTAAACATGGTTTTATCTTGATTTTGAGGAGCTATACTTATCTAATTATAACCATTATACCCATCTAGAAAAGAAAAGTATTTCTTACCAGTTAGAGTGTCAAGAACTTGATCATGAATGGTAAAGGAAAGTGATCCTTTTTGGTTTCTTTATTCAATTCTCTATAATCTACAAAAATCTACTATTTTCCTCCCTTTTTAGGCACTATGACTAGAGGTGAGACCGATCTACTATCAAAAATAGGATATATAAAACCAACGTCAAGCAATTTCTACAATTTAGTTTTAACTATTTCTCTGAGGGTTGGATTAATCCTTCTCTAGGGTTGATGAAGTGGTAGGCACCCTTCATTGACATATATTCTATGAGTGCATAATGTAGGACTCAACCCTTTCGTACCCCCATAGTCCCATGCAAAAGCCTATTCATGTTTTTGAAGAAGCTCTGTTAACTATTTCATTTGTGTAGGATAAAATTTGGGATTGACATGGAGATTATGACATTTTGAAAAATCAACAGTAGTTGTAAGATCAACTATAGTAGCTTCAAAGATTGGACTTGTATCTAGTTCACATGGTAAGAGCTAATGGATAACGTCTAGCTCCCTGAGTAGAAAACAACTCTCATTACACTCCTCATATGTAGTTAATTCTAAGATAGAATTGTTATATAAATCTTTTTCTACCACACAAGTATTATTAATAATACTCTGAATTACTAAATCCTCTTCCTATAGCTTTGGAAAAGACTGTCTATGTAACATCATAAGTTGTGCTATAGAGTTTAATTCTTTCTCTCCATCCCCTAAATCTAGCCATACATATGTACTTAAATCCAGTTGTGGTTGTTCTGGAGGATATAGATCAAATTTCTTTGTTTCTTATCTATTGGATATGGTCATACTCCCTAACCTACAACTTATATTTGCATCAGCTAAAGCTAACCATGGTAATCCTAAAATGATAGGGTAACTAAAGAATTTGACTTTTGGAGATAGGATCATGAAATTTTCAAGGTACTATATAGAGTCTAGGGTTACTACTATGTCTCCTATCATCCCATCTGGAGTGACAATAGAGCTATTTGCAAGTTATAGAATTTTTGGTGTAGTTCTTAATCCTTCTATATTCAATTTTTTTCCTAGTATCCTTAGTCATGATATTTATAGCAGCACCAAGATCAATTAAAGCATTTTTAATAGACTAGCCATTTATAATCACATTCACAAAAAGACTTCCTGGATTAGAATATTTAGGAATAATAAATTTTCCTAACATGATGTCAGCCAATTGTCCTACAACATGGACTTTAGTTGGATCCTTTTTCTTCCTCTTTTTTTTTTAAAACAAGCTTATCTAATGGCTTTGCCATAGATAGGAACATCTTTAATAGCTTGGAATAGGGGTATTTGGACATGCATGTTCTTTAACTGATCAATGATGTCAAAGGATTGTTCCTCTATTTGTGCAGGTTTACTTTCTATGAGGTTTTTTGGAAAAGGAGGTTCAACTATTGTTTGAGTTTGAGTTGAGATATTTGCATTGGTTGGGTCAACCACTTGTGGCTTAGAAGTTGTGGGTTTTAATGTTGTAGGAGTATTTGGTATTTTAGTTATGAGTGGTAGCTTAGGTGTTGTTAGTTTTGTATTAGATCTCAAATGTATATTTGCGACATTTAGAGTATAAGTGCTTAGGTCCTCTCAATTGGTTTGTAGACTGCCAATTCCCTTAGGGTTGTTACCACTAGTTCTGCTAATTTGGCCAAGAAGGTTGGCAATTTTGAGACCATTTAAGTTTTTGTGGATTATTTTGCCAAGCATTATTCCAATTACGTTGACTATATTGTGGAGGACTTTGGGTACTATGGTTTTGACATTTATTACCATATATATTTGAATTTTGTAAAGGGTCTTGAAGCATACCTTGACATTGGGCCCATGGCTGGTGTTGAGTAATGAAGAATACTTGCTCATTCTCCCCATCTATCTTGATGTACTCAATTGGAATATGTTGGTTCTCCATGGTAGGTATCAATTTGCACTAGCAATCTTTGTTCTACTTCAAGTAGTGTGGACAACACTCCACTAAATGAACCTCGGCTTCAGCATGCTTCTTCTTTGCAATATTGGTGTCAAGATTTGCAAGGATGTCATTTATGATGTCCTACTTGAAATCTGAGAGCTAA
Source organism: Cupressus sempervirens (assembly GCA_028749045.1). NCBI lineage: Eukaryota > Viridiplantae > Streptophyta > Pinopsida > Cupressales > Cupressaceae > Cupressus > Cupressus sempervirens. The sequence continues at coordinate 330,142,148 of CM053785.1, forward strand.
TTAGATATATCAAGCTTTGGAAAACCCTAATTGATTCCTTTAGTAGTTGTAGTCTGGTGTCCTCTTCCTTTCTTCATTGTTGACCTTGAGTAGTTAAGATAGATTTTCTTAAGATCTTCCCAAGAAGATTGATATACATCACCACCAACCATCAAGTTTAGTGCCTCTAGACAATTATAATTCACTCCTCTCAAGAAGACTAGCTTTTGTGAATCCTCTCATAGTACATGTTGAGAATTCTTTTGTGGTGTATACAAAAAATGTGAAACACAGTCTTCCAATGTTTCATCCTCCTTTTGTGATATTCTAAAGATATCATGTCCTCTTGAATTATTTTCTTTGCAATAATCTTTGTATTTGTCCAAAAAGAGAGTTTGCATGTCATCCCAAGTACCTGCTGCATTAGCTCTTAATCCCATGAACATCATAGAGCTAATTCTTTCAGTGTTATTGGAAACAACTTGAGCTTATGGGCATTAGTGTTGTAGTTAAAGCTATGATAGAATATGTCAAATTTAAATTTTAAGTATCAGGGTCTTTAGTTGCAAGGCCATAGAACTTTGGAAGAGAAGCTACAGGTATATTTTTTAGATTAGCATTAGTTATGAGGCTCAGAAGAGGAAATGGAAAAGTAGGTTGTGTCATTACTGGAAGTATTGGATTATGGGGTTGCTACTAAAAAGGAACATTGGGTACTAGATGATTAACAACTAGTGGATTTGAAATAGTACTATCAAGGAAACTGTCCAAAACTTTAGCAAAAGGTTGAAGACCACTTGTATCAAGGGGTTCTTCTCTTGAGGACGATTTTATAGGAAAAGTAGGGTTTGCATATGAAAAAGGAAACTCAACTTATGCTTCAATTTCTTCATTCAGATTAAAAACCTTCTACAAAAGAAATCTCCCATATTCATCTCATTGTCACCTTCTTTGATGCATGCAATTGAATTGGTGACTGGTTAATCAAGCCATAGTTTTGTTGTTTTGAACTAACAAACTAATCTGAAAATAAAGTACTCATAAAGGTTCCTAGTTTGACACTATCCCTAGCAATGACACCAAAAATGAATGGTTCCATAATAGATTGAGATAATCACACCATTATTCCTCTCTCAAGGGTACTATGTCCCTTTTTTTGAGCTATCTATTCCATCATGAAAAATACACTTGAATTGCCAACCCAGGGATGTAGGACTTGAAATGGGTTAGCACAATATGTGCACTAAGTTCCTTAAAGAGTCTCAACACCTATGTTGTAGGAAAGGAAAATGCATGAAAAGAATTTGTACTGCTAATGCAGAATAGTAAATACACTTATACTAACAATAGATAACTGTAAAAACTTTGGAAAAGGAATTCTAATCCGGTTAACAATTCAAACATCCAGTATGATAGTTTCCACAAGTGCTATAGGAACTTTCACAAAAATTCTATCTTAAAATAGAAAATTGCAAGAAATGAATCTACCCTACTTAAATCTATTCCACCTCCCAAGTAGGCTCCGTTGGTTGGCTTCAACTAATTAAGAACACAATAGGTATTCCAAAATCACTCTCTCATTAGAATTCTTCATTGATTACATCATTGGATAACTCATGAAGAACGAGAAAAAGAAACTTTTGAATCTCAAAATAATAATATTTCATTAAGTTTTCATCTCCTCCTCTCAAGATGATCACTTCTTCCTTATATATAGAGTATTGGATACTTATTACAAACATAACATAAAAACTATGAACAAACATTGCCAAAAAAGAAGGTAGAATGTCAACCATGACATAAAACATTGATTAAGTAATAGAATAATAGCTTGCAGGAAATATAGCAAGTCAAGTCTTCCTGGTTTTTCTAAAAAAATTACTCTCCATATAGATGCAGCTTATCATCCAAAATTGATCTATGCTTCTTTTGCCATGAACAGTCTTCATTACTTCCTCCTTTAATATGGTGATCAACACTCTTTGTGCCACTTCCTTGAAAATTAGAAACATTCAGAACAAATGCACAACATTTCTACTTTTATTCAACTATTAGAACGTAGCTTAAAATATTTATATGAAATAATATACATTATGTATAATATTAAGCAAGGTATGTCATATCCACTATCCATAAGTTTAATAGGTTCTAGCCATACTTGGCATAAGTTTGCAGGATATTTAAAACAAATATGTTGGGAATGTTTTTCACAAGGCTCAAAGAGTAATTTCAAACTATATAAAAACTATATCAAATTTGAGGCATTCATATGCCTCATCACTTATAAGATATGATAGTAGAAAAAAAGTGTCTTTTATAAGGGTTATCATGGAAAGTTTGAAGGAGTTTGTCTTGTTGATCCTTATCTACACATCTTAGTAACATGCCATCCAGACCCCTCTTATAGAGAACATCATCAACAATTACAAAATTGGTAGAATTTAACTTCAAATTTCTTGTTGTCTTGTCAATCAAATGTTAAGGATATTCAAATGTTCTTTATATTTTTCCATCAATTTACACAAGCCTTATCCTCTTACTAATATCATTGGCCTAACTTCCAAATTGAACTCTTGAATGTATGAAGCCAAAGCTTCCCTTTTGTTCTCATCTACCTCTTGTTGGATAATAATAGTTTTTATAGTCATGCTTAGAACAAAGATTGTGGAGTGAGAATGTAGGATGTAATATTAGAAGTGTTTCACTACCTTTACTACTGAAAAGTCTTGATTCTATGTGAGTGAGTACCTCAACTCATGATTATTCAAAGGAAAACTCATAAAATATATCAGAACTTCAGAACCTTCTACATTATTCTTTAATAAAATGGTAGACATGGTATGTTCACTAGCATAATAGTGCATAATAAAATATTTTTGGTAATTAGGGTGAGAAATAATTGGAGAATTTTCAATGGAAATATTTACTTCATCAAAAGCCTTCTTATTTTCATACTTCCTTTAAAAGTTAGCTTCTAGCTAAGAAAATCTACAATATCCCTCTACAAGGTGAAGGAAGTTTTGGGTTGATCTTCCAAAGCCAAACTGATTTTGTTGTATCTTGACAAGCCATCACCCATGGACATCATCTCTGAACCAGCTACCATTTGCAATATATGATCCATATAGGGTAAAGAAAACATTTCTTTTAGGATAGCTTTGTTTAAGTTCCCAAAATCTACACAAATTCTAATTTCTCCACTTTTCTCTTAGAAAAAAACTATATTGGCTGCCAATGTAGAATTATGTATTGGGTATAATATACATGCCTTTAGCACTTTGTCCACCTCTTTGAAAATTGCACTGGCTACACTAGGGTTATATTTCCTCAATTTCTGATGGAAAGGAGTCACACTTGGTTCTAAAGGAATTTGATGTTTGAACTACCCTTGTCAAAAGTCCTTCAAGTCTTCATAGGACCATGGAAACACATCTCCAAAACCCTTTAGTAATTTCAAGAATCTACTTCTTTTGGATTCATTGCCACACTTCCTTATGTTAGCTAGCTTCAAATTATCTGAAGTACCAATACTAATCTTATTGCATTCCCATGAAAGCTCTTCCTTTACATTGACAATTTTGCTAAAATAATAGTCCTTCTTGTTAGATAATGATTCTAAGGTTATCAAACCTCATGGAAGATGATTTCCTTTTATTTAGATAATATTATCATCACATTTCTCTTTTTCACCTAAAGGAGGTTCTTAGCATTTTGGACTTGAACCTTCATAGTGAAGAGATTAAAACTACCCACTCTCTTCAAAAAATGGATTGATATGTGAATCATTGTTAAAGACTAACAAAGAGGTTACATTGTATTGTACATAGGGTGATTGATAAATTTGATGGTATATAGATCATCAAAAAAATTAGGATGTAGAATCATGAGAGAAGAAAAACAAGCTAACACATCTGCTATAGCATTATTATCTCTTGGTATGGATTCTATAAAAAATACTTCAAAACCCTCAAGCTCATCTCACAATCTATTTCTATAATGTTTAATCCATGAACCCTTCACAGTAAAGATGTCTCAAACTTGCTTGACAATCAGTTCAACATCTCCTTGGGCTCTCAATATTTTAACTCCTCTTCTCTTAACCTTATCAATACCTAGAAGCAAAGCCTAATATTTGATAATATTATTAATATTTTCAAAATTAAGCTTAAAGGACTTTGGAATAATCCTTCTTGAATGTGTGATGAGAACAACTCTTGCTCCATAACCAACTAAGGTACAAGTGCCATCAAATTCTAACGTCCATAGTTCTTTGTCTAAAATCTCTTCTAATCCTATAATATCTTCTTCAACAGCACAAGATAATTACAAAAATCACTCTCATTGTAGAGGATGTGTGACCTAGGATCTTTAGATAGAAAAACTATATACTTGGCTTTGTTTTCTAGTTTCAAGGTAACCTTTTTATCCCCAATAGGTATAGTAGCCTGAGAACAATCTAATTTTACCTTCCTACCCAAGTCTTTACAAAAAGTTCTTCTTAGTAGCATCCCATAGCTAGCTATGATGTCAGAAACTAAGATAGTCAATTTGACACTTTTATCATAGAATTCAGCCTAAGAAACCTAAGCATCTTTAATCTGACCTACTAAGGGGACTTGTTTAGATTCTATGGCATAACATTTATCAAATATTTTGGTCAAGGTAAAATCCAGGGTTTGTTTATTGTAGCTTGTAGCTAGCATGATGTTATCTAAGGCTCTAGAGTCAATAATGAAATTACTCAACCTATGACCAAGGATGAATAGGGATACATAGAATAGGTTAGGATTTTCAACCATTGATCAAGTTTGTCTAGGTTCAACATGAATGGAAGACTTATCAATGTTAAGCTTTTATATGGGTTCAAATTTTTCTATTGGGTTAAACTAGAGGGATACAACCTTTAACATAATCAATCTATCTATCTAATTCATTGGATTGGATTTCAAATAATCAAAAGGAAAAATTTGGATCCTTGTAGACTTACAAAATTTAACAATGTTGAAGGTAGATTTAGACTTGGGAATTTTTAAGAACTTCACCTCTTGAACATGATTATTTTGAACATTAAACTCCTACTTACACTATCTTATTTGGTCATGCCACTTGATTGTAGGTGTGGAAGAGGATTGAAGAGAAGGAGACTTATCATTGCGATTTCTTCTTGTTAGCATCATACATGAAAGATCTTCAAAAGTAGTATAAATATCAACATCTCATTTTGAGTTAGACTCATATTCAAGAAAATTACTTATAGAGTCGTCAAGTCCTCTTAAAGACTCTTTGTTAGTGGAAACTTCTTCAATAGTCTCCTTATTAGCTTGCAATTCTCGATAACATATCATCTCAGGGCAAGAGAATCCATAATATTCATCTATAAGGTGGATGATGCACACATTTTTTAGATTCTTTACTGAGGGATGTTCAATTTCCAATATTTGGTTATTTGGTAGCATGTTTGGTTGTCTTCTTGCCACTCCTATATGTTATAGTTTCCTCAAGATATCATGGTATGGTGCTCCTATTTCGTTTGTTATCCTTTTCATCTTTGAGACATCATTCAACAATCTCTGAGAGGTTCTATTGAACCAAAAGTGGATGCTTGTGAGTGAGGAGTTTGCATATCTCCTCTCCACTTACCTACAAAAAGGAAATCATCCTCTAACTCAATAGCTAATCTTTGCAGTTTGTCAACATTTTCTACCTTGTCACACCCTAGATGAAATCTTATGTTGGGTGGCATGACATTAACAAAGAATGCTTTCCTATTTTCTGCATTTGGCCTCTTTGTATCTTGGATTTTGTGAAAGATCCTATTGAACTTTGCTACAAAACCACACATGGATTCATGAACTTCCTTCTTGAGCTATGAAAATATTGAAAATAGGGTATGTTCATCATTAGCATCCTTGAATCTCTCCTAAGAGGAAGTCATCGTATAGGCCTAATTAGTAATTTCTCCATTAGGTAGATGATGAAACCAATCTCCAACAACTTTGGTCAAAGTTTGTATGAAAAACCTAACTACTACTTTTTGAGTTGGAACAACAAGATCTCCACATGTGGTTTTGAATGCATTCAAGTGTTCATCTATTGATTTCTTTCCATCTCCATTAAAATTGGGAAGGATATCCTTGGTTCCTTTCTGAAGTGGGTCAGGATTAGGTCCTAGGGAAATGGCTCCAACTTGGGCAAACCAAGGATATATATTAGTATAAAATTAATTGGTTGGATATTAAAATGTGTTTAGATTAGGGTTCCAAGTAGCACTAGGGTCTATAGGAACATAGTAATTAGTGTGAGACTTTCAAGAGAGGGTAGTCTAGTCTTATGCTTGGTTATTATATTCTTTCTATCAGTGAGATCAAGAGTCAAATTATGCAATATCACAAACTCAAAGATATTTCTATGGAACCTTTATGGTTTTTTCTCCAAGTATTCTTACTCCTAGCTAGCCTATTTGAATTAGGTTCAAGGATTTTTCTATTGAACCAGGAAAAGTTATTCACTTTAGGCTATTGATCCAATCTTTCTACAACTGTGACTTGTATACCTTAGATTAGTTCTGCATACTCTTCTTCATCTTGAAAAAGGACATGATTATCTGATAGGTATTGTTTAGTGCTAGTTTTTCTATTTTAGGCCAATGTATTTAGATCATAAATGATATCCTTTAGGGTATTGTTATTTAAACTAAGCCTGGTTGAAGATAGGGGAAAATTTTTTGATGAGGAAGGACCATTATATGTAATTAAAAAAGGTATCCCCATATAGTCACCAAAAACTATTAGCAAACTATTTTCCCTCTTTATCAGTTAGTGTTTTCAATAACATGAAAAACTCATTCACTACAAATGAGTCTTATAATACCTTTTTTCAAGACTCTCTTTATTCAAAGACACAACTCCCTTCTCAAAAGATTAACCATTAGAACCCGTGTTACAAAAGAACTAAATTATTTGTTCTTTTAACCTAAAAGAATGTAAGGTGATTAAAATATTCTCTCATAAACATTAAACAATGTTGGAGATCTGAAAGAGAATAGAATCACAACCTATGCCACATGACATAAATTAATGTGCTTCTCTGATTTTTGATCAAACTTACTAAATAATCAAGATGAATGTACACTTTATTTCAAAAAATCAATGAAAAATATATCATCACAATAAGATTGAATTCCAAATGAAACAAAATCTATTCAAATAACTGTATGATCATATAAGTGATGACAAGAGAGTAACCATATGATTAATCAGAATTCATCATTGATTCAATATGATAAATCACAAAAAAAAAATTCCTATCAACTCTATCAAAATAAATTAATGTGTTTTATGGTTAGAGAGTTGACCCTTCAAAAATCTAACTAAACAAAATAAATATCCATACAGGGCTTCCAAACTAGTTTTGAGAACTAACTCCAGAAGGAGTTAGTAACTGTCAAATGAAATAAAGTTCTATAGAATATAATAACCAAAGAAAATAAAACAACTATTTCTCATGGGTCCCTAGATTCCTAACTAATATCCAACTATTTTGTTGACAATAGCGTTTAGTTCTTGGGTCATAGAGAAATCACCACCAACTTCTTTCCAAGATTCATAAATTGCTCAAAAGCTAATTAGATCATTTTGCTGACAAACACCAAGTTGTTATAGGTGGAGCTTCCATAGCATCATAATCAGAGTGTCATGTTCTAACTTCTTGTCTTGTTATTCTAAATGTTCAATACAGAAGATTGTCATTGAATCATCTATGACAACTATGGTTAGGTCCTCAACATAGACCTCTATTTACTACTTTAAGGCTCCTATTTATGAAAGGAAAGTTGATTTCACTTCTTTGGAATTTTTCCCCTCTTGGTCTACTTTCTCCATAATTTTTACATCAATGTACTTGATTACATTAATTAGGATTTCCTTCAAAAAAAATCTCCTTTTGCAAATAGTGCACTCCTTCAGGAATTATTTGATTACAATGTTTCTCCATTCAAGATTGGCTTGAGTTATGAAAAGGAAATTTCTATTAACATTAGTTCAAGGTCTTTTAGATAAGAACTTATTCATCCCATATTCCTGAATTTTAAAAATATCAATGATATATTCATCCCCATTTATCTTCTTAGACTCCCAAGGGTTCATCTTAAACTCTAGAACAATCATCAATTTCTCTACTCTTGCATCGATGTTAGTGAAGTTAAATAAATAGTTGACTGCTTGAGTATCCATTGCATTCGATCATTCATTGTAAGCATGGGAAACTAACTTGACCATTTTGACATGTTCAATGAAGCTTTTTAATGGGGTAAGTAACATCTATTACAAATATTTCACTTACCAAGGCTTTTGTATCTAGACTTTGAAGTTCATCTATATACTCTACCATTCTACACAGGGACTATTTAAGCCTTTTCTTATCCCTTTAATCCTTCTAGATACATTATGAAATCCTAGAATTATTAGTAGTCCTTATCTTCATGTCTAAGGCTCTAGATGTGGGACCAAGGATGATCTTTTCCACTATGTAATTTCTTGGAAGCTCATCATCTAAACTTTTGTTGACTATGGGCTTCAAAAATATACTACCCAATACCCTTTCTTCTCATAAATATCGAACACAATTTTTTATTTTTGGCTTCTTGGCTTTAGGAGTTGTTACAAGATATTGTTTTACTTATTAGAATGATAACAACATAAATTTCAAGAGAAGACTAAATATTTTAATTATTGAGTATGATCCTTCTGAAAACAAAACTATATTGGTTTTCACAAGAAAGGAAGAATTTCATTCCCTTGCAACCATATAAAGTACCTCTATTACATTAGTTTGGTAAGCCCATACTTATCAATTAGAGAAAGATGATGATAAAATATGTAGAAAACTTACAAATTAGCCCTATAATGGTTTAAATGAGTAACTAAATCCAATTTTTTGATGTGTACATTGAATTCAACTTAAGTAAAAGATCTCAACACCAAATGTGAGGGGAAGATGTTTCCATGATTAACAATTAACATGTGGTACCCAAAAATATGGACAACCCAATTTTTCCATATGTGCACCAAAATCAAGGTTATAAAATATATATAAATAGAAAACGTGAGGGAAAATGCTTCCACAATTTACAATTAACTTATTATAAACATCAAATATGAATAGTAAAACACTACCCAAACATTATTTAATAACATGTCTTCGATGTAGCTCCTCAATTATTAATATTAAACTCTAAGTTTTTGTGGCTCCTTCAGGATTCCCTTCTTACATTTTAGTCTATATTAAAATATATGTCTTGCCTTGGAAGTATGCATTGTAATGATAATTTCTAGCTTAGCTCCTAATTAAAAGTTTCTTATTTATATATGTTTGGATGACTTTGTCTATTTCATCAATTATAAGGTGGGTGATATCACTTTGTATATTCTTGATTGATTTTCTTACATTAAAGTGGAAATTTTCTATGTCAATAATTTTAGTTTAATTCAAAATATAGAAGTAATCATATTGAACCAGTAACAAATGATGATAACTAGTCATATCCATGTAGTTCACTTGTTATAGAAGGTATCAATTATCCCCTTATGAGATCTATACAAGTAATTAGAGAGTGGGAGATTAATTGTAAATTTTTATTTATTTTCTATAATATTAAGAATACTCAATGATGTAAATATTATTTTGTAGGCACCTATTATCAGTAAATTAGAATTGACCATAATGGTGTTCAATTTGTTTAATAGATGCCTAGCCAAAAAAAATTGCATTACAGTCCCTTGGTTTTAGCCACAAAGATTAAGTTTGACATTGTGCCAAAAAAAATGATGCAACAAACCAAAGTGGAGGTAAGAAATCGAGGAGCATGAAAAGTTGTTGGAGATTGTTAAATATAGAGAGGATCCTGACCATATGTATTAGCAACTTTATATTAAGAAGTAGTAGTTATATTTCATTACTTCAATATTTTTCTTATATATATATATATATATATATATATATAGTACTTTGACATACACATGTAAAATTTATGTACATGTTCATCTCATTACTTATTACTTATTACTTATTCAATATTTATACATATTTCTTTTTTGTTTATATTTCCTTGTGTGTGTGTGTGTGTGTGTGTGTGTGTGTGTGTCTATATATATATATATATATATATATATATATATATATATATATATATATATATATATATATGTATGTATGTATGTATGTATGTATGTATGTATGTATGTATGTATGTATGTATGTATGTATGTATGTATGTATGTATGTATGTATGTATGTATGTATGTTTTACAATGCTTCAAGTGTATAAATATAGCTATAATATTTTAATTTATTTAGAAGAAATAGTTATATCTAGGTGCATAATTCTTATGTCTCATGTATATGTATGTGTATATTTCTTATGTGAACATTGATAGATAGGTTTATGATTCAGAAAAATATTTAAAATTTATATATACATAAACCTATAAATGTGTGTATGTTTATATATGAAAATGTATAACCTTACTTAATTGTAAATTTAGCACATCCAAATATATCTAAAACATTTTCTATACACATTTACAATACACATGTACATTAATCTAAAACATATTTTCGTAAATTTATAGAACATGTAAATTTGTTACACCTTAACAATTATCTAAAAAATATTGTTTATTGATTCAAAATTATGTATCCACATTTATGTAAAAGATATTATATAAATTTTGAAAATATGTATGTAAATATCAAATATGTCAACTATAAATGTAATGGTCAAATAAATCATTAAAATATCAAATATGAGCGTGTTGTAAATGTACAATTCCCTATTGGTCAAAAGAATAGTCTTGAAAAATGAGTGTCAACACACTTAACAATTTTTAGAGTACACAATGTATGCCAAGCGAGAATTTCAATAGATGTTGAGCCACAGTTGGTATTGAGCAAGTTAGAAAGTAGTATGTGCTGAGTGATCCAAGAAATGTTCAGTTGTCAAGCAATACAGAACATACATGTGCTAAGAAATATAGTGTTTAACAGGTGCTGAGAAAACTAGGAAAATAATAGATGCTGAGCAATCTATGAATCAGTTCATGCCGAGCATCATAATGTAATGAGTGCCAAGTAACTCAAGATCAGCATAAGAGTTTTTACTTGCACAAACTAATATGTAAACCATTTTTGGAGCCAACTAAGAGAGAATTTGAAGGAGAAAAAGGACAAGGATGAATCATTTATATTTCCTATGCAATCTACATGCAACCAATCAAAAAAATGGAGAAGCCATGCAACCAATGAGAAAAATGCAAGGTATGAGTGGGAATTTGAGATTCAATATGGAGTAGCTCCATACCTAACCCTAAGTCTTCACATTCTTTATAAGGAGATCAAATGTACCATTGCAAAAGTGGATGAGAATAGTGTAAGGGGAGATTATAGCAAAATTTTAGTGTGAAAGAGAAAAAACTTAGAGGAACAAAGTAGAAATTTCATAGCTAGTTGATTAAAACAGCACAAGGGACAAGGCACACATATAGAAATTAGATCAAGGAAGGATCAGAATGAGAAGAGTAGATTTAGTACCCAAATCTAGCAATTTGAGATTGCATTCAATTAGGTCAAATGTTCTAATACTCTCTCACAATTGTATTAGAGGTTGAAATTCTATGTTGATAGGTTAGCTTAATAGCTAGGTAGGAGAACCTTTGGAGAAGGTCATGAAAATCCTATGTATTAGGTGGGTTTAACAACCTATTGTAAATCCTTTAATAGGGTGACACTTCATGTAAGTGTTTGTAAATCCTCTAACTAGGTCACTATTGACATAGTGTAAAGCCTTTAATAGGGCAGACCATCAAAAGTTGTTGAACATTGATTGCTGCGGTGATTTTTGTTGGTGTCATCCCTACCCCAGTTTTACCTTGTTATTCCTGGAGGGTTTTTGGGTTATCAATTCTGGTGTCATGTTTTATTGCATGTGATTGATTTTATGTTCTTTTATATGTTTACATGCATGCAAATTTTTTTTCAGTTATATGCTTAAAGGATTAAAAAAACCAATGAAGATGTGGTACTTTTGATTCAGCCCCCCTCTCAGAAGTACTCTTCCCATTTTGAAAATTCTAAAAATTAGTATCAAAGCACTGGTTCTCACAAGAAGAAGCCTAATAGCTTGGAGAAAAAGGTTAGAAGATGGAAGTCTTCAAACTTGGGAAGATCATTGGCAATCAAGTAATTGATATGCAACTAGCTCTACACAAAGTAGAGGAAGCTAGGGAGGAACTCAAAAAATCCTTAAAAAGAAGAAAGGAGATAGCCATAGCTGAAAATGACATACATGACAAGGAGATTGACACCATACAAGTGTTTTCTAATGGAGATTCCAAGGAATTTGATGCAACAGTAGTAGAATTAATGGAGAAAAATAGAGCAAAGGCCAAAGAAATTAGATTACTCAAGCTTGAATAAGAATCACAAGCCATATGCTTTGTGAAGTGACTGAACAATAGAAAAGACCTATTGAAGACAAGGCCATGATAGAAGATGACAAGATAAATCTCATCAATAGGCTGGAAGAGAAGACAATTGAATAAGGGCTAGTAATGATACTTCAAGACTTGGCTACATTAGCACTGAATAAGGAAAATCATCCAAGGTTGCAGAAGAAAGAAGCAACAAAGGTAAGAAAACTAAACCTACTTGTCATTTCTATGGTAAAAAGAGACATATCTCTGATGTGTGCAGAAGCAAGAATAGTCATTAGCATGATAACCTTACAAATGCAAATTTTTGTCACAAGTGCAAAAAGTAAGGACATTCAACACAAGACTGTAGAACCAAGACCATAAGGACACCAAGATTTGAGGGTCACTGCTACAACTACAAAAAGTATGGACATAGAACATTTGAATGTAGATCAAAGCCTATGTGGACACCTAATCAGCCTACAAGAGGAATTAATCATGCACATCACTACAATTGGGATTACAATACCAGGTATAGCTGTCACTATAATCAAAAGTATGGACACATTCCTGAAAATTGCATAAGGACACATTTCAAGGGAAATTACAATAGGTGGCTAAACCAAACTACACATTTTAGTTGCTTGAAGATTGGTCATATCAGAAGAAATTGTCCTATAAATTCAAAAGCACCAATGACTCAAGTCAACAAACGAAAAGAGAAGATTGATGTTGAACAAATAAGAGGAGAAATGAACAAGACATGAAAAAAGAAAGGTGAATGCAGCACATCAAATGGAGAGATCACTTCACACAAGAGGTCAAGTGATCACACCTCATCCAATTAAGCACAAGTTAGATATATGGGTCGGATACATATAAAGATGTATCATACATGAGCCCCAGAAAACATAGAAGTACTACACAGAAGAAATATGCATGAGAAAAGATGTCAAGCTAAAAGTTAAAAGATGATGCCAAGCTACCTTTGGTTGCTGAGTGAAACTCCATTATATGCCAAGTTGAATAGTTTAGTGGATGTCGAGTAAGAGATGTTAGTTGCTATAGAGAAATTGAAAAGTTCAGTTGATGACGAATGAAATCAGATAGTAGTTACCAAGTAAATGAACTTCAGTGGAAGCTGAGTTGATAAAATCTTTGGAAGTCAAGTGTAGAACTGTAAGCACAAATGCAATAAATGCTAGGTTTTTAAACCAAATAAAGTTGAAAATCATTCATTTTTGAATCATTTGAACACAAAGAAAAGTCGAGCAGAGTGAAGAGATGATTCTATAGTGATCAAATGGTGATTTGCTGTAATTTCAACTCAATTTCATTAATTCATAGGTATTTCATTCAAGTGCTAAGCTACACAGAGTTTGAAAGCTTATTTAATTTTAAACCGTAGTTTGGAAAAGATGGCATCTGGGTCAAAATCCACCAAAGGAAAGGAAAGTCATGAAATTCAACTTGTTAGCAATGAAGTCAAATAGCCTAAGTTTAGACCCATCCCTGAAGTCGCTTATAAGAATGATCCCACTAGTGCCCTATCCATAATATTAGATAAAGTTATTATGGTTCAGGACGTTCGAAGGTGTTACAACTATAAAGTTGGAGCCATAGGAGATTTGAAGATTTTTAATGCATTTGATAAACTGTGTGATAATGGAAAACTTAAAGATGAATTCTCCATAGTTGAGAAGAAGGGTATGACCAAAGCCCTAGTTTTCCCTATTGTTTCCAAAATAGAATGGATACGTATAATGTTGAGCAAAATCCATGATGGAGCCTTTTGGTTTTAGACAGGGCTAGTAAAGTTTACAAAGAAAACTATCCATAGGGTTACTAGTATTCCAACCCTAGATTGGCCAAAGACCCTAAGAAGTGACAAAAAGGAAGCCATAGAGAAGAATACAGGTGCAAAATGGAATAATAGGGGAATGACAATAGACACCCTTACAAAACCCCTACTAGATTTTTTTGTGAGAATCATATCCAAAAAATTCTACCATTCAAGCAGACTAAAAAACATACCATGTATTGTAGTGGATGTGGCTTATAAGCCGATGAAGAAAGATCATACATATGATCTTGCAAAGATCATGTTAGAGAAAATCAATGAGAATCTAGGAGCTATAAGGAAGTCTAAGGGATATCAAAGAAAATTTGGCTCAGGTTTGGTTTGTATGTTTTTCTATACTATCAAAGAATTCTCTTTACTAAGCAAGGTGAAATGGGATCAAAATAAGACCATTGTTGAGAAAATAAATGGATTCATTGAGTATATGGGTGAGAATTTTGATGCCCAAATGACTAGCTACTTTGAGGACTTCAAGAAGTCCATGAAATAAAGAATGAGCATACCAGTCTCACTGGTTGAGCGACATGAAGAAGACATTTGTTTTCTTGTGGATATTGATTACACTTATCTACAAGCAATCATACCTGGAGTGAGATGGCCTAGGCCACTAGGTTATAAACTTGATGTTGATCAAGTGCAGTAGCAATAACAACTCTACTTTCAGAGGAAATTGACAAGACTACAAAACATTTTGGAACCTATGACATTGCAAAATCAAGGATGGTGACAAATCTCAAGACAGCCACAATAGTGAAGAAGAAGGATAAATTGATCAAGAAGATCAAGAATAAATTTGGAGTTCAAGAAGCAGGCACAATAGAAGAAGAGGAAGTGGATGAAGAAGAAGATGACAATGAAAATGAAGAAGAAAAGCCTCTACAATTAACACAAGGCTTATGTGAGGATAAAGGGGAAAGTGCCAAGGAAGAAGATGCTAAGGAAGCACCTATCAAAACTAAATTCACCAAGAGGAAGGCTAAAACTCCACCTATTCCTCAACCCAACGCAAAGAAAGTGGAAAAACCATCACCAAAGAAGCCAACTACTAGAGCTACCACCAGAGCTACAACACAAAAGGCTAAAGAAGAGGTAGAGAAGATGAAGAAAACCCCCAAGAAGATTGATGAGGAGTCGAGAAAGAGAAGAAAATATGTAGCTCAACCTAACTCAGATGAAGAAAAGACTGAGATAGATGATAACAATCAGTTCAAAGTGGTAAGTCATCCACCCAAGTCTACCATAGATAAATTATGTACAAAGACTAGAAATGATGACTTAGGAAATTTAAAGAATTTAGATTTTAATAAGCTCCCAAAGGAAGAGAAAAATAAAATAGAGGAATGTGTGTATGCTATGATGGTCGAGTACAAGCACACACCTCTAGAGCTAGATGGCTCAATGCCCAAGGAGTTGTACAAAATAGTAGAAGACAAATGGTATTTGTCTACAAATGGAAAAGGAAATAAGGGAATCTAATTTAGCTAGATTGTTGTCTGATTTGGCTAAGGGTCAATTAACTAATGCAGTCAAGAGGCACAATATTAGATTTACTCCTAAGTATAGAGAATTTTGTATTTTGCAAAATAAAATTGAAGATGTAGTCAGCAAATCCACAAGATTGTGGAAAATAACATACAAGAAAATTGATGATGTGTTTGATGAAGAATACAAGGTAGAAGCAAGTGCCAAGAAAAAGGAAATGAAAGAAATAGGAAAGAAGGAGGAAGATAAGAAGGAAGAGGAGATGAAGGTTGAGGAAGAGAAGAAAGTGGAAGAAGAGAAGAAAGGTGAAGAGGAGAATAAAGAGGAGAAAAAGGAAGAAAAGGGTACAGATGAGTAGCAAGAGAAAAGTGTGCAAGACACACAACTATCACCTCCTAGCCCTTCTCATGCCACCATCACACCTATAGAGATTATCAAGATTAAGGATGTTATTGACACTTCTAGTCAAAACATCAATCCATTAACTGCAGAGGATCTAGCAAAAATCATTGACCAATCAACACAAGTAGCTAGATTATGTTCAAGCCCAATATTGGTTTGTGTTGATGAGATGCAAAAGGCAGTAGTAAAATCAAAGGAAGTCAAGGTGCAAACACAAGAAACACCTTTGACCATTCAAACTACTGGAATCCTATTCCTTCCTCCACCATCTCCACCAAAAGAAGTTACAGATGCACTTCAAGTGCTGAGTGCAGTAGCAAGGGAAGACAAAGAGAAAATAGAATAGCCAGCAAGCACACCCTTAGCTAGTGATAGTGAAAAGGAGAAACAAGCTGAAGAGAAGGAAGAGACAAGAGACGAGGAACAATCTGCAATTCAAACTTTGGTTGAACTACCCAAAACAAGTACTCCCACTCAAGCTCTTCAGAAGCCAAGCACTAAAATACTAGCATTGCAAGTTAGAACACTAGGCTCAAGCTCAACAAAAATATCTAGGAAACTTCATTATGGAATTCTTGAGCTTGATGACAAAATCACAATACCTTACTATGAATCTAGCACTCTCACTAAGGAAAATATTAATGAAATACATAATGCATTGGATAGAAGAAGAAGACAAGAGATATTGAGAAAAGAATATAAATATAGGCAAGCATTGAATGAGATAAAGGACATCTTCATGGATGCCTTCAGCTTGCAGACACCTAATGAGTCAAGGCCAATAGTAGAGCAACTATCTGATATAGTTGATCAGGTGACAAGTGAAGACCAAGATACAAATGCAAAATTAATTGAATGGTCAGAAAGGAAATTCCTAGGAAAGGTAAATGAGAAAATATCTAGTGATATAGCACTATCGCAAGATGAGCTAGCTAAGAAATTGGACAAAGTAAAAAATGTACTTGGGAATATATTCTCCCTATACACCAAGTTGTGTGATTTTTCCAACTTCACACAAGAGACCAGCTAGAGAATAATGAGCTTGGAGATAAATCTAAAGATTTCTATTATGTAAATTCCTACCAATCCAACTCAAAGTGAGAACCATTTTGCTCAAACACTTCAGACACAAAGAGAACTAGCCATATTAATAGAAGAGGAGGCAAATACAAAAGCTTAGTTGATATAAATTTAGTCCTCTATAACCCCTCACTTGGAGGTACTCCATAAGGAGCAGATGTATGCAGAAACTGTCCTCAAGAAATATTTGAATCTTTCTACCTCAGATGGACTTGTACATATAGTAGCAGAGGTTTCCATCCAGCATAAGTCATTGGAAATTGCACTAGGAAATTGGGATGCAGCTCTCAAAATACTCTTGGAGGTAAATAGCACATTTTTGGCTAAGCATGGTATTACTCCATAGAACCCTTTGACATTAGTGTCAAAAAGGGGGAGATAAAGTACAAGGGAGATATGTATATATGTAGATACTATGGGAGAAAACCAAATTTTGAAACCATTTTTTATTACATTCTTTCATTCATTTTGAGAATAAAGTGGAAAGTTTGTAAATGGCCAAAAAGGGGCAAACTAGTAATAAAGAAGAAAGGGGGAGATGCAAAATTTTGAACTTCACGTTAATCAGATATAGCACACAAGCTTAGAATGTAGGAATAGGACAAAGGACAGAGAGAATCAGGCACATTAGCACAAAATTTTAGTCTCAAGAATGGGCAAGGCATAATCAACTCAAAGGGAGTCATAAGGTCTATTGTTACTAACAATATTTTTGAAATTTTGCATGAATGTTAAGTGAATAAAGAATGTACTCACTAAGGTTAAGTTCATAAATGCTTAGTTAAGTGTTTTTGACACTCATGTCAAAGGGGGAGATTATTTGTCAAAAGAATAGTCTTGACAAATGAGTGTCAACACACTTAACCATTTTCACTATATATACCAAGTACACAATATATGATGAGCCACAATTTCAATAGGTGTTGAGCCATAGTTGGTGCTGAGCAAGTCAGAATGTAATATGTGCTAAGTGATCTAAGAAATGTTTAGATGCCGAGAAATATAGAACATACATGTGTCGAGCAATACAGTATTTAACAGGTTCCAAGCAAAGAAAGAAAGTAATAGATGCCGAGCAATCCAAGAATCA